>VZTI01000467.1:590597-611645 GCA_013397865.1 Struthidea cinerea
AAAGAGCTTTAGAGTCTCAGTAATGTTTTCCCCATCAAATCATGGAAAACCCTTTTGTTATTTCTCTTCTTTAACACATAACATGTTCCTCCTTTGACCCTCATTTTCCCTTTTTTTCTCTCTCTCCCCCTTCTCCCTCCCACTCGTCTGTCCCCCTCGTCCACCGATCTAATCCTGGATCCTGCCCTTTCGTGGTTGCTGTCCTTCCCTCCCTTTTTCCCCTCCCTCCCTCCTCCTCCTCTTCCTCCTTCTCCCGGCCCCACCACCCTGGCTGAACCCTCCCAACCTGTTTGTTCCTCTTCCTCTCTTCGTTTGCAGCTTAGAGATGGCTAAAGTCAGCACCCAGACCGCTTCCGTCACGACCCCTGTTGACCTCAACATGAACCTCTCTCAGTCTGCCACCCCTACCTCCACCCCCACCTCCATGGCCGTGCTGGCGGCCGCCTCCGCCGCTACCGTCAGTACCCCCCCTCCCCTACCAACTCTGCCAACCACCCACTATGCCGTTCCTGTCTCCAGTCTGCTTGGCATGAAAACTGTCCCACTCCTGGCACTAAATGCCGCGGCCGCCGCGGGGGCCACGGGGAGTTTGTCCGCTTACACTGCCAAAATTCCTTCGACGAGTGGGGTTAAGAAATCTGACCGCCAGAAGTTTGCTCCATATTGAAGGGATGAGACACAATGCAAGCTTTGCCAGCTCTGCCAAGAGTCTGTGGTAGCTCCTAGTTATCAAGGAAACAATACGGCATCTTTTATTTTCTGTTCAATTGCTAGTGTTAACTGTTGCCGACTCAAGTCGTCTTCCGCTCTCCATAACACCTAACACCAGGCACCACCTACCAACTAGTTCCAACAGCCAGCAGGTGCCAGCCCGGGCTTTTTCTCCCCGGATACCGTCCCTCCGACGGGGCTGCGGCCAGGGCTGGCCCTCGGCAGCCGCACAGCGAGGCAGGGCTGCCCCCAGCCCAGCAAAGGAGACAGAGAGGAGAAAGAAAAAACATAAATGAGGCAAAATGTTGACAGCCCGGTCCTGCTCCAGCAATGCTGCCTGGCATAAAAATACACTTAGATCCACATTTGCAGGGATCCCTCCAACTGCAGAACAATTCCTTATGGCAAACTGGCATCTTTGATGTATTTTTCCTATTGCTAGAATGTGCAAATCCGGCACTTCTGATGACCATTGCCCCTGCAATGCTCTGTGAAGTGCTGCTGGCCCCCTCAGTCATTCTGCTGCTCCCAAAAGGCCTGGAGACCCCTATCCCCCTGTCCCAAAATCTCCCTACAAGCAGGAAATGGGGGCTAGGAAGTACCAACCTCAGGTACTTCTGTGTACAACAAGTGAAGCTTTCTGGTCTGAGAAAAACTGCTAAATTAAAATGACTGGAAAACAGTCAGGAAAAAATGTCAGGCACCTGTGCCTTTCCACATGATTCTTTTAAAGGGTGCAACCATTTTTCTCTGCTTTGGAAAAACGTAATTTTACGAACTCTGCTTTAGGGAGGGAGGGCAAGAGAGAGAGAGAGCAAGCTCCTCCTTTTGCACTCAGATGTTTTACATATACCAACACAGCACTTATTTCTGTAAGTGCTTCAGGGCAGGTACAAACCAGACGCCATCACTGTTCTGATACTTCCTCCCATGTGTATTTTATTCAGTCAAAATGACCGTTTTTTGTCAGGTTCCTGTACAAAATACATCCCTGTTTGACTCGCCGCTAATCGTGCACTCAGATTGTATAGTAATCATGAAAAACTTGTAGCATTTTAGAGGTCGTTCAAAGGCTGCTGCCTGGGCAGATCCCATCCGTTTACCAAGCACTTCAGGATGTTCAGATTAACTAAAACCAGACAGGTAATTGCAGCCAAAGCCAAGAGAGCTGGGGAATGGAGTGGCTGGTTGCCAGCTGTTGGAACTAGTTCTTAACTGCATTTTCTGTTTGTCCATCCACTTTCTTTTTAATTTCTGTTGCATAACTCAGTAATGCAATATTGTTTTCCTCACCACTTCCCAATCCAGAGTCCCATTAGCCCGCCATGTTCATCCACTTTGCACTCCTTGGACACAAAGCTTTAACAATTGAACTGTATTCAGTGCATTTTAATATAAACTAAAAACACAATGCAAATGCAATACTTTTTAAAACATGGTATTTCAGAGTGTGTTATTGTATAGGGCTAAGTACTATCTCAGTATTTTGTGTCATTTCTGTATTCTCTGGGCTTTTCTTCACCTTAGCACCTTTGCACTAAGTTTTGTCACTGTAACCATTTGTAGTACTGCCATTGTTACAATTTGCACTTATCCAAATGGGGTTTTGGTTGGTTTTGTTGGGGGTTTTTTGGTTTTGTGGTTTTTTTGTTTGTTTGTGGCTTCCTTTTTTTTTTCCTTTTTTTTTTTTGGTTGTATACAATGAAGGAAAAACTGGGAATAATGTCAAGGTACCACAGCTATTTAAAAGCTCTAGAAAACTGCTGTAAAATTGTTCTGGACTATTGTAACTGTTTCAATAATTGACATTTAAGGGGAAAAAAAAAAAAAACAAACCACCAAACTCTGTGTGAGAAAACTTGCCTGCACTGAAATGCTGTTCTATGCTGGTTGTACTCAAGTGGTATTTTTTTAATAGTGAGAAGATTTTTTTTTTTTTTTTTTTTTTTTTTTTTTTTTTTTGCCTTTTTTTTTCCTTTTCTTTTCCTCATTTTTGTTCCTACATTTTAGGCTGTCTTCAGAAGTTACTGGCCTGGGGGCTCTGTAATGTATCTCATCATGCCCTAGTGCATTAGCCACCAGACAGGACTTTTCCAAAGCCCCATGAGACAATGCTTTCTATGGACTAATCTACAGAGGAGTTTCTGCCATTTCTAACTTTCTTATTATTCTGAGACATCAAAAGAAAATACTTCCTTTACTCTTTAAGCAACTGTGCTTCCTAACTCTTGTGTTGCTTTCATTACTGTTCCAGTTTTAACACTGTTGTGGCTCATAACATAAATCAAAGACAAGTTATTTTCGGGGGTTAATTTTCGTTGATGTTCATGCTTTGGCTAATCTGTATAAAAGCATGGGCCGTTAGTGTTCTAAACCACTGTATTCAGCTAGAGACTCGACAGTAAGTTAAATGAGACGTTTTTATAAATAAATTTTTTTCCTGATTAAAAAACAAAAAAAGACGTGGTAGCTTTGTGCATACAACTGTTGTGTTGTTTAAACTTTGTTCTTTGTAACCGAGTTGCTAACTTGTCATTGAAGAAGCACTATTTTATGGATTGTCAAACTAAGATCACAGACAAATTGCTTGTTTTCAATTAATGATTAAAGGTTTCATATCATCACGCTTCAGGTCCCAGTGCTCATTGGGAAACAGTGTAACACCTGTGCAAGACTGGCAGCCTTAGTAAGGATATTAGCCCGTTGTCAGGGATGATGAGTCTCTTCAGGACTAGACAGAGCCAGATTGTGCAATTAGTAGAGTAAGCAGTATTTCTGTAACACTTGATTTGTTTTTTAACGAAGCTGCTCTTTGAGAACTTCTCACACTGCATAGAAAAGATTAATTTGGCTTCATGTTACAAGCAGCCACTGATTTGTATCTCTGGTCTTTTCCCAGACTGATTTATAGGTCAGATACTGGGGAAAGGAAAACAGGAACAAAAGAATGGACTCGGATACTGAGTACAGTATTGCTAAGGCCCTTTGTACTTCCCCATTCCCAGCAGCACTGCCCAGTGGCAAGAGTTCTAGTCAGCACCTTCCACCCTGCCAGGAGCCAGCCCAGCAGCTGCGGGGAGCTCGGCAGTGTGCAGTAAAAGAGGGGGAATGGAGAGCTGAGCAGGCCCAGGAGCTGCCTCCTCCTGCCCTGACACTCCTCTGGATGTGCTGAAGCACTGCAGTCACAGCCTCGAGTTCTCTCTTCACACATAAGCAAAAGAAAGGGGCTGGCCCCGAGCTGTTGCTGCATTACAGCGCCCCTGGCTGTGCTCTGGCCACGTCTCCTCTTGGGGCACTGGCAGTACTGTCACCTGTAATGCTCTGGCCTCATGAGAAAGCAGCTTTTTGGCAGTGCAAGAGTAGCATCCTTAATGGCACAAGACTGAGTGTATAGCCTCCATCTCCCTACTCTGTTAAAGGTCTCTACCTGCCTTCATGTATTTAGCCTGGGGTCCTGCTTCCCCTCCCTGCCCCCGCTGAGCTTTGGGGCAGACCAGGATTATTCTCTGTGGTCTCTAGGGTACAGACAGCTCTCGAGTCTGAGCCTGGAATCAGGGCACAACCCAGCTATGCACACAGGCTTGGAGACCTGTAGAAATCCACAGCTTTTTCAATACAGATGCAGCCACAGAACAACCCCTGATGATGATAGGTGCCAAGGGACATTACAGAACAGCTCACTGCACCCCAGCACCCAGGAGGCCTTACCCAGTGTTGGCAATTAGCTATTCCAACCCTTAGAAAAACTATAGGCTGTAGTACTAACCTTGATAGAATTCTCTGTTGTTATTACTTAAAATGTATTTTTATTACTTAAAATGTATTTAACTCCTCATCTTGAAAGGAGAGCTGAAGCTGCTGTCACAGCAGAGACCTCCGTAAAGTCTTCATTTCTTCAGCGACAAAAGCTATTTCTGTGGCTAGCCTGGCTAGTGTAAATGAAAAAAAAAAGAACATTATTACAGCTCAACACTAAGTAGGTCAAAGCTTTGCTCTCCCAGTAAAGCTGCCAGGCAAAGGGCAGCTCTGGGGTGTATAGTATCTTTCACATTAATAATTCACGTGTGCCTTGCAGAATCGAAAGATTTAAACAAACTAGTGCAGGGGCACGTTTGTGTGAGGAATGAGGAGAGGTAAAATAAAGACACATAGACAAAGAAGGAAGTCTTCTGAGAGGGTTTTTGCAAAAATACAGGCAGAAATGTGATAAAATCTAAGCTTATTGTAATTTCATTATTTTAGTTGGAAAATATTTCTGAATGGCAAGAAAAAGCCCCTGAATAGCTTTAATATACCAAACAGACAAACAAAACAAGAGGTGGTAAAGAAAAAAGGGGGAAAAAAGGTAAAGAATAATACTAACCGAGACAGAAAAGTAAACCACTCTTGCCCAAAGGTAGATAAGAGGAAGCATGCACTCGCTGTGAAAAGGTCACTGCCCACACAACTGTGAGTTTCCAGATGAAAGACAGCACACGTTCCACAGCTTTTGCATCATCAAATTGGAATTAGGTTTCTGGAAACATCTCAAATTAATTCAAGCAGCTCTGTTGTGTTTCTCAAGTGAAAAAACATTGACAGCATGAATGCTGGCTGGAACAGTCAACCAGAAGGAAAATAAACAAACAAAGTTAGTCCTCTGCTAATACAGAGAGTGCTTTCTGTTCTCAGGCATAGCCAGAGGGCATCTGTGGGCCCCACGGTTCACGTCTGTGCCAGTGAAGCTCCTAGGAAGCAGCACAGTCTCACTGGTGCCATGAACAGAGGCACCTGGTAAGTGCCTCAGCCTCAGAAGGCTGCACAGGCAGGGTGCTGTTTGTCGGGTTTCACAACACAGTCTGAAAATCCAGTTTATTCCAAAGCCTTAATATCAGCTGAAAGTATTTCAGCACTATTTGTATTCTTGGGACAGGACCTTCCCCTTCTGGAGTGAGTGTCATGATTATCTAAAGGAAAGTCACAACGCTCACTGATCCAGTGGTTCGACAGTGGCACAGCTTCTGCAGGGAAGGCTCTCATTGTCAGGCTGCTCAACTGGGTGACACAAAGTGTGTGTTCAAAGGACAGCATCCAAAGGAGGGATTTGAACAGAGATCTCTTCTATCCTCTGTAACTGCTGCAGCCACCAATGCTGCAAGGCTTTAGTGCCTCCACTGTATTTCTGGAAGAAAGACCTGGTTTAGATGTCTACACAAAGGAACTGCTCGCATTTGTTTTCCCAGCTCTCAGGTCAGGATGATTCTAACTGAACTGATGAACAGAAGATCAAATAAAGGCAGATACTGAAAAACTGCTTCACACTTGAAATTTCCATCTCTTGGCCTGAGCAACACTCTAGGGATGTAAGTACACACTGCCCTTCTCGGCACTGAAGTGTACTTATTTTCCTTGGTTCCAGGAAGAAATGCAGTAATGTTGATTGAATCAGTTTCTGCATCAATGCCTGTGTCCTGTCACCCTACAGACTGGCATGTGTCTTAAGACAGTAACTGAAATTTAAGAGTCAAATTCATTTGATGGCACCTAACAAAAGGGAATTTCTGTAACATTACATACTCACACTGTGGTTTCTAATGACAGCTACAACATGATTCATGCAGGCTGAATGTCTGATTTTCTAGGGCAACCTTTGTGGATTATAAGAAAAAGTATTTTTAAGTGCTGAGAATATTTTAGTAATACGGCTTTTCTCATTTCTAGCTCAGTGTTTTTAAGATGATAAAATGCAGAGAATCTAATTATAGTGGCATGTAATAAGCAAAATTTGTCTCTCCTCAAATTGAATTTATTGGCAGGGGGCCTGGCCAAAGCTAATGTTAATGTTCTTTTTAGTCAGTATTAGCAATATGAAGCAAATTTTTAAATTAAATACTGTAGTAGAGGAAAAACAATCATGTTAGCAAATGAGAACATTGTTTGGTTTGTCATTATTTGGATTTGTTGGTTTTGTACGGTCACTTTTGGGGTCCTCTGTACCAAATACAGACCTTGTTCCACATCTCAGGCATGACAACAGCAGCTTATTTCTTCAAGGGCGGGAGAGAAGTTAGCACAGCAATTACCATTTGTGACTGCCTGCCGTGCCAGAGGAGAGCTAACTACCAGCAGCTGTAGCTGTGGTGAGCTGCTCCCTGCAGAGCTGCTCCTTGGAACTCCGTTTCAAACATGCAACACACACTTTGCCCCTGGAAGTCACTTACCAGCTCCAACACCACCGAGCTGGGGAATCTCAGCTACTGTTTGGTGGCATGAAATTCCGCAGTTCTTGTGGCATGAAATTCCGCAGTTCTTAAGTTTGGACAGCACTTTCCATTATTGTATCTGTAAATAAAGATTACAAATGTCTTCCTCCCTAATGCTGATACTTCAGTCCTGAAGATCAGAGAATTAAAATAGTCTTCCTAATTCCAATTAAAATTTCATTTTTAGTAGTGGCTATTGACGGAGCTAGTTATTAGGATCATTTTCATCTTTATTGTTAAAAAATAGAATTCAAGAAAGTTAAGAAGTGAGAAAAATTAAGGAAGTACATATTTTTAAAACCAATCATTTCCTCTGGTTAATAACCTAGCTGAATAGCTCATCAGAAGTACATAAAATTGTTTTCTAAAACTGAAGACATACTTAAGATTACAAACTAATTATCCTGTGTTTTTCTAAGATACAGGAGATCGCTTACCTTGATAAATTAGCTTGACTACTGAGTGAGGTTAGGGTATTTCCCTCTTCTCCCTTATAGCCATGCTACTTTCATTGCTAAAAAGCAGGATGATTTCTTGCCCTCTTGACACAACAGCACAAGCACGTCAGTGGTCACAAGGGACGAAGTCACTCCCATCATCTTCACAAAGCTCTCTAAAAGCTTTGTTTCAAATGCTGAAGAAAGGTACAGTTGTATGCAGTAAGCTGTGAAAAACTTGGATGCAACACTATTTGGAGATCTGTGAGATTCCTCCAAGGAAAAGAGCACCAACTCCTAAACAAGACACGACCAAGAGGGATGGATGCTGTCACTTCCCCAGCAGTGCACACACCCACTGGCTGGTCCATCTTTACCCTTCCAGCAAGTTGTGCAAGGATAACGAGTAGAATGATGAGTGATCTGGTGTTTATTCCTGCCATCTATTCCTAACAACAATGGGCTGCACTGGTTTGGATTTGAATGTTCAAGCTCCCTGCACTGTAACTAAACTTGCTGCCTTTAGCTTCTTACCACAAGATACCTCTAAAGATGAGGGCAACTGGACTAAAACGGTTGAACTGTTTTAATGCTCAGTTCATTTACTACTCATCCACAGCTGAAACCATGATTTGCAGATTTATGTACAAGATGAAAGTAAAATTACAGAAGAACGTACAAAATGGAAGTGTAATTTATAAACTCAGAGATTAGCATTTTTATACTGTCAAAACATCTATGTCCATGATGCTCAGTGTAACCTGACATTAATCACATCTGTTTCTCTGATACTAAGCCAAGTGCAGAGTGGTTCTGAAGTCAGTGTGCTTTGGTGAGTGGGGTCAGTGAAAAGCAAAGATAGAACAATTAGAAACTTAGCTTAGCTCTTCTCAGGGGAAACTAGGGGAGTGTCTTTCAGTTTGTTTGGAAAAACACTGTCCTGTTAATACTGCACCACCCTCTCAGCTGGAAGTTCTCTTTCCAGGGATAAGTGGATCTAGAGATCTCTCACTGCAGCATGACAGGCACCTTAGACATTGATACTCAAATGTTTCATGCCATACAAAGAAATTTTATTTCAGTTTTGGTCCAACTAAGTTTTCTCCAACTTGTCCAAACATTCGTTATTTATTTCAGTATTCTCTGAACACTCATTCTGTATTTCAGTACATCTCTGAATGTTGCTATCTCAATGACAGTCCTAATTCATGTAAGACTGCAGTGTCACATCAAACATTTTAGCAGCTACTTACACCTACCGTTACTAAATCAGCCCAAACCCAAGAGCGGTAAGCCAGGCACGTGTGGATGCCATCACCCACTAAGGACCATTGCTTGAATTTTGACAGCTTTATAAATAGGAAGAGCTGAACCCAAGGATCATGGAAATTGGGAGTGATAAAAAAGCATCTCACGATAAGGAAAGGGCTTCTGCCGTATCAAATCTTCCCCAAAACAGGCAAATCAAACATCTAAGGTCAGTTTTAATCTTTACTGCTTGGTTAATAACCATCTCTGAGGCAAGTAACTGGAATGCTTTCGTAAGAGCAAAGCTTGTTTTCTTCCTATAAAATCTCACTAGTTTTAAATCTAGAACTTAAAAAAAAAAAAGGTTAACCTGTTCTTCACAACCTTACTTTTTGATATCAATCAAGTCACACATCTCTCCTATTTTTTAAAAAATAGACACTTACCAAAGGTAGTTCTGCTTTCCACGTCCCAGTCTTGTCAAGTTTGTTGGTTCTTGGTTTTACTTAATCTGTGTTTATCAGAACAGAATCAATTTTAGATGCTTTCTGTGCCTAAGATAGTATTTTAAGAAAATTACCAGTATTTGCAGCTCTTATTTTACCTCCTCAGTTTCCAGTGCAGCACCTTCCTCTCAGGCATTTTGTCACCTGTTCATGTAGTGATGCAGATGTGTAACCACTGGGTTCTCATCCCTCTGGTTCGAGAAATGTGAGGTATGCTACATGATGGCTGCACTAAACAAAACAGGAGACTATACAGAAAAATATTCAGCAGTGCTATGGCACATCACAGGATATATACAATGTGGAGAAGCTGTAGCTCAGCATTTCTGAGCTTAGTCCTTATATACACAGAGAAACTGTAACAGACCCTGAAAAAAAATGTACATATTTTATTGGGAGCTGGGGCAATGGACAGAAGGGCACTTACAAATTTTAAGAAAACATAAATGCATAATATTTTCCTTTCCCTAAACTCCCAGTCTGGGAAAACTCTGTAGACTATGCAAGTCCTTTACTTCTACAGACAATAAGCCAAGTCTCAAAATTACCAAACTGAGCTAATGCTTCCAAAAGCTTAGAGATTCTTTACAGATTTATTAATCCCATTAAAATACTTCTGGTAGGAAACCAATCATTTTAATAGGAAAGGTGCACTCAGTATTGTAAAATATTTGCAATATACAGTTTTTACAAGTAATACACCACTGTAGATCTACAAATTTTTTTTTTTTAATAAGCTTAGCTCTTTAACTCAGGACCCTCTTTAAATAAATACTTAACAAAAGAATCTCCGTTCTAACAATGGAAGTAACACCACAGATAAAAAGAGTATCAACCATGTTGCAGAAATGCTACAACAAAGCCCCTTTCACCCGCCAGTCTTGTGACAGCAAATCCTGCAGCTCCTCTTCATCTTCACTACCAACATCCTCCTCCTCTTTCTCTTGTGCTGCTCTTAATCTCATGGCTTCCTTTAACTTCTCCTTCATCTCATCCTGGCGGTTCCGCAAAAGCTCGACACGGCGGTAGCATTCACTGTTGGAAAGTGAAACACCTATTAACACTTTGATCAATTAAAAAGAAATAAGCTTTGAAGATGGTTAGTGCACCTTCTCTGTGTTAATCGAGTGGAAACAGACTGAGGAGAGGAGAGGTGCGGTCAATCCTCCAGCAATGAGAAATCCAGATATTTAGCAACTGCAACACAGTTACAAACCATTTTTTAAAAAGCACAGAACCAATATCCACTTCCACACAAGAAGAATCACCATTCTTTGCTCCATTTATGGTTTTCATGAGAGAAAGGCGTGACATCAATTACCAATTTTGATAACTTAGCGGTGGCACCTCTGAAAAAAGCAGCACAAAGCGTTCAGATTCTTTATCTGCTTCCTCTGTGCTATAACAGAACATTTTAAGTATACACAATCCAAAAGTTTCAGGTTTCCATTTACTTAAGAAGTTTGGTCCTTGAATTGTGTTTTATAACTATGCTAGCCATTTTAAACAGGGTATTTTGTTGAAAATGCCAAGTAGTACCAGCCTGATTTAAATTTATCTTTGCTCCTTTCATTCTTATTTGCTCAGAAGAGTCAGCATGGAGGGATTACTATCTGGATCCTGTTTCCCCTTGCCAATCACCAGTATGATTCTTACAGGCAGTCATAGCTGAAGATTTGAAGGCCAAAGAATCGATTTAATTTTCAACTTAATTTGAAATAGCCTGCATTTAAATACACTCAGAAGACAAAAGTTACAAAAAGTCTTTAAAAATCTATTTGGAACTTTTATTTTGGGGAAAAATAATTACAGTAACAAATTTTAAATACTCTACCAATTTCTGTATTTGGTTCTATGTACTATAGCAGCCTTAGGTAGTGAGAAAAATGAATCCTCAAAGAGAGGCAGGTTTAGCTCAAGCCCTCTCCAGAATGACATGAACATTGTTAAAAGACATTCCTGTAATACCAAAGTTCATCTTGAACCCAGTGCTGTTGTTACCATACACTGATTATGTGTAGCAGGTAAACCTGCCCAGATGTTTTAAGCCTTGCTGTAATTCCTGGTGTCTTCTTTTTGTTGCATCTCTTTCTTTTCAGCCACTACCATTGCCATTATCACTGTTAATATCAATGTTGAGCTACACGATAATGGTAAGAAACTGTTCCACTGAGCTGTTTTTCAGGTTACTTGAGTTTAAGCCAATGCCTATCCAACCACCACACCCACTGTTTCAGCAAAACAAAACAAAACAAACCACTTCATGTAATGAAGTGCATCATTCCACAAAACCTTTAAGTAAACTTTCGCTAGAACTAGAGAGGGTTTGCCACAGGACATTTTCAGTACAGTAGATGTTTCTTAAAAACATTCACGTAAATTATACATCAGTCGAAATTCACAGGGAAATACTAATTAAGACATTTGACAGGGGAGGAAGGACAGTTTGTTCCAAGAATTTGGCTTGTGTAGTTTCAGTGATTCCAGTGTGTTCTCTCTTTGGAGAAAGTTATCTAACTTTGTACCAAAATTCATGTCTTTATTAGGTATCATTCTGCAGTTTGAGGGAGTCTGTCCTTCAGATACTCAGGTGATTAATGAAAGGTAGTATCAAAGATTAAAAGTGTTTTTATCACTCTAGTTAAAGAGCAATCCATTGCTGCTGGAGAACAGAGAATTTGAGGAAAAATTGATCTACTTACATCTGCTCATCAATTTCTCCAATCTGGCGATCTAGTCGTCCCTCCTCATCATCTTCTGCCACTATTGCTTCTGAAATCTAAACCAGAAAAGCGCTGAGAAAATTCACCTTCATCTTGAATTCCACTTCCGCTCCTTTACAATGTCTGTGTCATCCCCTGCTCCCCTCTGCCTCAAGTTAGTGTCAATCTCCTCTATGTATATTCCCATCTTTACAAGGGCAAATACACAAAAAAAAAATGGTCTGGTTTAATTTGAAATGGAAATGCTTTTTCTTAAAATCAAAAGTAGTTTGGCTGCTTTGGGGTTAATCTTTGGAAATTTTCAATACACTATGATTTGAAACTGAGCATAAACAAACTACACACACCCGCAGTCTGAGGTTGAAACGGGAGCTCTATCCCAGTGCTTGGGACTTAAATACACACACTTATTGAACATACTGTGTAAATATTCCTGCTAGATCCCGAAGTGTTTCTAACCTGTTATTTTTTTCAGCATATACTTTCTCAAATCTGAATGTCTGGGAGATGCTATGCAATCAATGGTCCACGCATAACTGAGAAGATTCCTCCTAAGCTGAAGAATTACCTGAATGGCTTATGCTAGCAAAATGTATCCACCACGGCTTTTGTATGAACATTCGCTCTGTTTATAGTGCTGACTGCTTTAAAATGAGCAATGATACATTTTTCTGCACCACTTTTCTCAGCAGTTGACATATGAGTAACTATTTACAATTAAAATCATTTAAAAGATAGCAAATACTCCAGGGGAAGACTGAGAACACCAGGTATCTGTAGTACAGTTTTATATTGTACGAAAGGGCAGATAAACACCTGCTGCAGGAAGATTTTCCATGCAATGGTAAACAGTGAAAAATGGAAGTACAGAATAACTGCAGCCAGTTTACGTGTCTCACACACAAACTCTTTTGTCACTTTCCCAGATTTTGGAGTTCCTTTCCAGTATCTTTAAATTAATCATGAAACCCAGGTTACCTACACTTTATAGATACTTTTTTTAAAAGACAGAAAAATGCGTAGTGTTTTGTTCTGTGTTTTTAAAAGTTAAAATATGAATATATCTCTAGATCTATCTCTGTTTGGATACAGGACACTGATCTGAGGTATAGACTAGCTAAATAGTATTTAAATAAAATACAGTGTAACAATTGTAACTAGATACATACGGTGACTGGCTCTTGATCAAACGTTTTTCAAATTTCCTTTAAGTGGAAAATACAAAGAACCCTTTGCTCATTTATAAAGTGCATTTAACCACACACTGCATTGATACAGACAGCTGACAAATGCAGATGTCAGCCATTCTGCAGAGCTGCATGAAACTGTTGTTTTCCTTATTGTGTATAGTATTTAGAATCAATAAATATAGATTCCATTACTTACTGTGTTGACCTGTCGCATTGCCTTTTGAAATTCATCCCATTCTTTGTCCATCTGATCCTTTGGAGCATCAACTTTTCTCACCTAAGGAACATGAAAATTTATAGTTTATTAACAATTTAAGTCTAAATGACTCTTTGGGGCACTGTAAAAAAACCAGGAGAAATAGGGAAAATTATGCCGTGTTATCAGAAAAGTCTGGTTTATGTATTTCAGTTTAAGTAATGGATATGAGTGAGAGAGTGCAGCTGCACAATGGTTTCAGAGGAAAAATCTGACTCTACCCCTGGATTAGAACAACATCCGTGACTGCAGCATCAAAGAATAATTATTGACTAAGAATGGCTGGTGTGGAATGTCTGGAGTAACAAAAGTGAGTTTGATGGTCTGTCATTTCACTGTGTCAGGTGATAACTATTGCATTCTTCTGTAAGCTGCCTGTACAATTGCATACAGTAGCCATTTCACAAGCCAAAAAGCAGTCAATTGTTTGCCTTTGGCATAGTGTCAAGTATCAAACTTTTCAGTCGCTAATCTGCTGGTGTTAGGTAGCCTGACTGTATTTCAAATCTAGTCTAATTTTGTTGGCTAACAGAAGAAACTGTACAGCTACAAACCAATTTTAACGACATGCAAAGCTTTTTATTCTGTGGTAGATGGCATTAAGTACTAAGACATGAAGTCTGAAAAAGTAGTAGTGGTAAGAATGTGTTTTAAGATCTACAGCCAAGGTAATCAAAGCCAGATTGTGCTTTTAATGCAAATAAATAAACAAGGTAGTCTACCTGTGTAACTGAAACTTCCACAATTCAAGACTGGAAGATGTGGCATATAATGTATTTTAGAGGACAGATTATGCCTGACTCAGGACTGGGTAGAAATTATATAGCTAGGAGAACTAAGCAGTTTGAACATAATAATTCATGACACCATCTTTTTGCATTAGTTTTATTTTTCCTTTATTCATTCTGCTCTTTTGGTGACACATCAGTCATCACCTTAGTAAAGACAACAGTTTGGTGTGTTTTGTTCCTGAGTGATTACAAAAAATCAAGTAGTATGAATTAAGTTTATAGAATAAATTAGAAGCTTCCAAGCAAACTCATACTGGGAAGTAATAGTCATCATTTCATTTTTCTGTTATTATTTCTGTCATATGTGTATGTACTGTGTTATTATGCATTGTGGTTGTCTTTTGTAATTCATAATTATTTGTATTTCTTACAATAAATTTAAACACTAAAGTTATTATTTTTTCTTGAAATATTTATCTAATCCAGAATTTATATGCTTTACAAATACCTGATGCAAATAACAAACGTTTTTCACATCCACAACCTCCCTTTCAAATGCCCAGTTAATTCTTAAAATAATTATTTTGTGTATGACTCCAACTCCGAACCACTGCAGCCACTTCAGTGTAAGTGATGTCACAAACATTTTCCTTCCTCTCAGTATTAGTTACACTCAGAAAATGCTGATTTAAAGGAAGAGCCTCTGCAAGCAATTCAAGGAAGAGCTGACTGGAACGAGTAACCACTTGTAAATTTATCAGTGGAGGCAGTAATCAGAACAAAGGTCACTAACCAGTGTCCTCACAGATATAAGCAGATTCTCCTGTGCCTGCCAGGCATTCCCACTTTATACAAGCTTCCCAACTCATGATGAAACTGAAGTATTTGAAAAATTTAATACTTCAATTAGTCAGACACAAAACCAAACAAAAAAAAAAAAAAAAAAAAAAAAAAAAAAAAAAAAAGGAAGGACAAAAAAAACCCCAAACAGCCAAAGTGTGGCTTTTTAAGCTACATGTTTCAATATTTCAATATTCAAAACTATTCATATATTGCAACACATGGGCATGAGTGGTGCCAAAAGAAGCTTGCCAGAGCAAATAAAACGCCTAAGCTTGTCAGCTGGGCCAGTGGGACTAACTGAACATAAAGAAGCATTCTTTGGAAGGTCTCCAAATTAGCTGTCATGGCTTGGCCTCACAATGCAATTTAAATACACCAGCAGCCTTCCACAGTGTGAACAAGGAAATACACTCAAGGAAAATAAAAAAGACTTAAGCCTGCAACAGTATATTTCACTAAAGAATGCAAGAAAGCCATCAATTCTGTGGCAAATTTTACAAAACAAAACAAAAAAAGATTTGTATTTCAAATACCCGTGTTTATTTTGGTCATCATTTGGCACTGTGCAAGTTGAAGGAAGTATGAACATTTTTGATCACAGTTTCAAGATTTTTAGTGTGGGGGGTTTTTTGAGAAACAAGTTGAATACCCACGTTTCTTTCCTGAGCATCAAAAAACCCCAAAGTGGTAAAAGACAAGAGGGCTGAAGACCAAGTTCACTCCTGTGGTGTAACCAGTACTACAGAGGACAGTGTCTGCCGTAATGGAGCTATTTTCATTCCAGCAGGATGTACCCCATCAGTCACACAGTAACTCAACACATTTCAGCAGGATCTCACAAAGGACATGATAGAACTGTTATCTTATCCCCAATTCCAAAGCAAAATTGAACAGACAAATTAGCTGAAATGCTTTTCCTGGGATGACCCAAAGAAATAAAGGTAGATTGTCCAAATCTCAGTTCAGCATTCCAACCAACAAATAACATTTCTTTAAGAGCCACAGAGGAACCAAAAACACCTTCCAAGAGATGATTTTAACAAGTTCTTCCTGCCCACCTCCATCCCTTTTCATGTTGTCTAATTCATACACTGTGAATGTTTAAAGCTGCACCAGGGGAGGTTCAAACGGGACAACAGGAAGCATTTCTTTACCAAGAGGGTGGACAAACACTGGAAACAGGCTTCCTGGAGAGGTGGTTGATGCCCCAAGCCTGTCAGTGTTCAAAAGGCATTTGGACAATGCCCTTAATAACAAGCTTTAACCTCTGTTCAGCCCTGAAGTTTTCAGGCAGTTGGACTAGATGATTATCATAGGTCACTTCCAACTGAAACAGTCTATTGTAGTCTAAATAGTTCAGTCATTTTGTTATATTCCAGTATGACTGATCACCTGGAAAAGCATCCTTACTACTCAGAAAATCATTACAACTGGCAGAAATAAATCCAGTACCATGAAAAGAGTAGATCACTTACTTTTGCATCCACTTCAGGATCATCAAAGAAACCTTCTGGCAAAGCTTCAGCAGTGTTTTCTTTCCTGAAATATTTTACTGATATTAGCCAAAGTTAACACTTTACAATTTGCTTTATTGCAGAGTTAAAAATAGTCAAGAATGAAATTCACAGTCCTTTATGTAAGTACGTAGAAACACAGCAAGTTTTTTAAGCCCTTGGATTTACCTACAACCATCAAACTTCCTCCTTCAGCCTGGTCTTTCCTCACTTTGAAGGAACTGCACAGAAAGGTTTAAATCTCACTGTTGAAACAAGAGCTGTAGCTTATGCTTCTTAAAACTATTCTTTCCAGTGTGCTGAACACCCAAACATTGTAACAGCACAGTTCTGAAAGACTAAACCACGGTAAAAGAGTGCTCAGGTGAGCTGAACCCTCACTACAGAACAAGCAGTTCTCTTTAAACAGTGGAAAGCAGTGGCTGACATTAAGCGCCCACAGTGTTAAAATTTGCAAACAGAGATGTCTAACAGACTCTGTATGACATTGCTCCATCTCTTCTCCTGTCCCAAGGGTGCAAGATTCCTGGCTGAAATAATGCCTGAGGCTGACATACACACAAACTATTCTGAATGCAACTTAACAATAAGTTAAGATTTCTAAGTGATCACAGTCTCTATTCCTGGAAGCTAAATGTCTGTTTACAATTCCTAAGGCTATCAATACTTGATTTGAGTGCTTACCTTTCGACTACCTTCTCTTGTATCTCTGCTTTCTGTATGGATCCTGAATGGGAAACTATAGGAGCAGCTGGAGTTTTGGTGTCAAAAAAGTCTGCAAGAAACGACAGAAGTCTATGACAAAAAGAACAGCTGTTCAGGTATTTTCTAAAATTCCTACTAAACAGGAATTTCAGTTAGTAGCTTACTGAATCAAGGGAAGAACAGCCAGACATTACTTCCCTTGACAGCCTCAAACAATTAGAACATAAAATCTATAAGCACACTGAGAAACCACCACGTAGTAACAGGAGATTCTTGGCTAGTTTTTCTCCCAGTATTACACACCCTCACCATTACCTAATTACCAACCATCCAACAGCAATAATTAGGAAAACAAAATAAAAACCTTTCATTATCAGTTAAATCACAGGTTCTCCTTACTGAATCACTTACTGTTTCAGTCAGCATTACCTGCAGGCAGAGAATTAGCTGTTACTTCTTGAGCTGGAGGCAGAATTTCAGTTTTATGGACAACAGAAGATTTGCTTGACTGTTCTTGTTCCTCCTCTTCATCATCGTCGTCGTCATCGTAATTCCCTGACAATAAACTGGGACCTGGGCCCTTGGAAAGCTGTGCCTTGGCGCTGGCTTGCTCTGCATCATCAAAAAAATCTGCTGGCAGCCTGGCAAAGAGCCCACAACACAACTGTTTGAAACTTCACACCAGTGATTCCAGTCCAGCACCAGCAGCCCAGTCCCTCTGTGAGATACTGAGCAACGCCCTGAACTGCACAGCTGCCAACACAGCCAGTTCCTGAGGGCAGCACACACTTGGGGCTCTCATTTTAAGCTCCCCAGAAATGCCCAGGTTAATTCTAAAAACACATTTTAGATCCATTTTTCTATTTGGATAGTCACTATCAGGAACATTAATAAAAATAACCCGTAACAAATTGGAATGGTGGTTAAAGTAATTCTTTTCCCACCTAGTAAGTGATTTGCTACTTATTTTGGGTAACTACTGCTGTCCAGGACTGCCATTTAGAACAGCCACACAGGCTCAGCAATGAGAAAACATAGATTTGCTGAGAATAGCTGGAGCCTCCAAGCCAAACATTCTTCCACATTATATTTTAAACTAATCATACCAACAAGTTCAAAAATGGACAAACTTCTCAAGTGTTAACTTTGCACACAAACTCAAATTCCTACAAGGAAACAGCACGTGGTACCTATGCAAGATAATAATTTATTCTTTGAAGTGTAGAGGAGACCCACAGGTGTCACCTGACATCTGCCAACCCTGCAAAGATGTCTGAATACCATCAGAAATTTTTAGTGGCAGTTGAGATGCTTAACCCAACCCCTTGAAGTCAAACACGGTCCTGTATTTGTAAAAATTCAACTGCAGCATGTGCACTTACATGAATTTTAAGTGACAAAAACCATCCTAATGAAGATCTGTCAATGACATTTGTTAGTAGTTTTTGTTAATAAATATAATTCAATTATACATTCAAAATTTGTCATAATTTCAGACTGCCACCTCTTCTGTAGTATGGCAGCATTATTGGAGTACATGCTACAATCTAGTTATGTTCAAACTGTGTAGTAACCCCACATGTCAATCCTTAGAGGTCTGTCAGCGACAGTAAAAGAATTCTTGCTTTCTCAGAGACTCTTAAGAGTTGATACAATTATCCCCACCCAGGGAGATGCTGCCATGTTCAGCAATATACAACTCTGCTAGGAAACGGGCAGAAGCAGGGATCTGCTGACTCTCTGAACCTTTGCCCTTGTCTAGGAAGCAGAGACAAGGAAGAGCTGGGCAAGAATGCAGCTGTTGGTAGTTAGAAAAAATTCATATGTAATAACAAGATCTACTTACCCAGAGGAAGACGGGTGGGGCTTTTCGTCTGCACCTGTGCAACAGCCAAGAGTCACTTCTTAAAATCCACACTTTTTAAAGAAATATCCCTCAGACTTCTATGACAGCACCAAGTTCCCAAATACATATATTTAACATATCTCATACATTTACACGTCTGGTGGCACCAAGGGAAAAAAATTAAGTGTCTTTCCTTTGGGAAGAACTTTGGTGCATGGTTTAAGGTAAACCAGGGAGTGGCTTGATCCCACTGAAAAGGAGTAACACCACTCCTAGGCAAGTGCTCCTACTGCCTAATTTACACTGCTTCTCACTCTATTTGGGCCAAGCCCACAGTTCCATGACCTAATTTAACCCAATAACCCAGAAGAAAACCAGGTAAACTTCCAAAAGAACAGTTTTCTCCTGGCAAGGAACTCACAAAGAAAGAACAAGCAAACTTTTTCCCTTTTCAGCAGCAATGGGCTGACATTAACTCAACATCTGCTGTATTCATGCTCACTTCCACAGGAACAAAACAAACCAAAAACATTCAAGATGTAAAATGGATGGATTCTGGCAAGCATTTCTCTCTCATTACCTTTTACTCTCTTTAGGTCTGTATTTTCTGTCTCAACTGTTTTTCTCTTGACAGGATGAGATGATGTGCCAGCAGCTGAGCCACTGGCCGTCTGCTTTGTGCCTTTTAATTCTGCAACTCTCTGTAAAGAAATAAAAATTCGGGACATGTTACTAGCAGTAACTTCTGGATTGCAGCTTAAAACACAGTGCTTTTACAGCAGCTCATCAAAGTGAGCTAATACCTTTCTAGAACCAGATCACTGAAACAGACACCACAGGTACCAAAACAAAGACCAGTGCTTCCGTCAGCCTCTGGAATGATGTGACATGGAGGAAGAGGAACTGACATTCACACAAGGGAGGCTGTACCAGTAAGAAAGGAAAGTCTAAGAGCTGGGACACTGACAGCAGTAAGGCACTGGAGAAAAGAGCAGGAAGGCCGGATTCATTCTAAGGTCCTGGAATATTAAGTGTTTTAAAATTAAAACACGGCGCTTTAACAGCATCAAAGACGCCACCGTGCCTTGCCACAGTCATCTAGTCTGAATGCAGGCAATGAACTGGAACCCCTCCATTCCTTTGGTCTTTTCCTCAGTACTTGTAAAATTAAACATAATCTCAGTTTTTGCTAAGAAGCAGCTGCAGAACTTTAAAGGAAAAAAAAAATTTAGGGTCGCAACCCAGTTACGAACTCCCTGACTTGCTTTACAAGTTCTTCGTCTTTACTGCTAAATTACAAAATAAAAAAAAGGCGTATTTTCTTAACCCCGCATAAGCTGTCACTTGACAGCTCAGAGGTCCCAGAGCAAGCCCGGAGGGGTTTCCAAGTCCGAGCTGCAGACAGGTGACAGCCAAAAGCTGTGGGAACTGCTTCACCTGAGGAGCGGGCCCCTGAAAGACACGGGACGCCCTTTTAAGCGCTGGCTTTTCAATCCCTGCATAGGCTTTAAGAGAACAGAACGCAGACGGAGCAGCCAGGCTTGTTCCCACACTGCGCCCTCACCCCGGCGGGCGCTCCGCTGCTGCCATTACCGCACAGAGCCGGAGCAGCGAACGCCAGGCCCCCGCTCCGGCGCTGCGGCCTCTCCCCAGCCCCTCCCCTTTCCAAGTGCTGTCCCGGTGCTCCCGAACAACAAAGCCCGGCCGAGACCCGCACCCTCCGCACCGCCGCTCACCTCGCGGTGCTGCTTGCCCAGGACGTGGGTCTGCCACAGCAGCTCGCCCTTCACGGGTGCGTTGCACAGGGAGCAGCTCAGGTGCCCCAGGCTGTTGTACGTGTCGGCCGCGTTAAGGGAAGCACCGAGCGGGGCGCGGACTCCATCCATCCATCCATCCCTCCCTCCCAGCCTCCCTCCCTCCCCGCCGAGCTCTAGGGAGCCCGGTGCCGAGGATATTTGGCGAAGGGCGAGTCGATGCGCTTCTTGCCGGCGTTCTGGCGCTGCTTCTCCCGCATGAGGCGGCGCAGCTCCTCCTGCCGCACTTGCTTCCGCCCCGCGCCCGCCCCGGCCGCCGCCATCTTCCCCCGGCGCGCGGGG
>VZTI01000467.1:611651-631402 GCA_013397865.1 Struthidea cinerea
GGGCCGGCGCGCGCGGTGACGCGGCCGGGAGGGCGCCGGGAAGGGCGGGCCGGGAGGAGCGGTGGCCCCGCCGCCGCCGCCGCCGGCGGGATGTGTCCGAGCCGAGCCTTTTGCGCACCAACAGACCTCGGTAGGCACAGCAGTCCAGCTGTGGGACACGTCTCTGAACAAACCGCCTGAAACCCCAGCTCCCACGCCAAACCACACAAATAAGTAAAAAATAATAAACAGCACATCACATACATCCACGTCCAGAGACCACAGAGTGACAGAATGGGTCAGGTTGGAAGGGACCAGAGTGTGTCATCTGGTCCAAGCTGCCTGCTCACGCAGGGTCATCCTACAGCACATGGCACAGGATTGTGTCCAGACGGTTCTTAAACATCTCCAGTGAGGAAGACTCCACGCCCTCTCTCTGGACAACCTGCACCAGTGCACGGTGTGCAACTCAACAGTGTAAAGTGCTCTTAAAAAAAACCAAACAAATAAACAAAAACAAAAAAAAAAAACCAAACNAAAAAAAAAAAAAAAAAAAAAAAAAAAAAAAAAAAAAAAAAAAAAAAACCAAACCAACGCAGCTTTTTTAAAGCTCTGTCTCGTTGCCAGTTCAGGGAACGCCGGAGGCCCCAAATCACTGTGCCCTTCGGGAGACCCCGCTCGCCCAGCGGGTGCTCCCAGTGCCTCCCGCGGCCCTGCACAGCGCACACGGCAGCACCAGCGAGAGCAGTGGGCACCTTCCCCGCTAAAATACGGCCCGAATACAGAATCTACTGACTACAACATGACCAAGGACAGCAGACAACTTTCCGTGTTTTATTTTTATCTTTTCATTTATCATAGTACAATAATGTAAGTTAACAAAAAAAAAAAAAAATCTAGTGCCAACTTCCACGGTGTCAAGTGCTCTACTCCAAACCACGAGTGTCCATTAGAAGTCAAAAAGTGTTGCTCCAGGCTTACAGCGACATTACCTTCCAGAGGACTTGGTCACAGAGGATGCCACTATAATTTTGTGCTGTTTCCAGAGAGCAACTCATCCCATGGCTCCAGACTCCACAGTACCCTGAATGTCAGGTTTGGTTCATCTCACACCAGCCCACGGGATCTGGGAAAGAAAATGGGCCAAGGGCGTGTGCAATTCAATTTCCATTTTGCTAAAAGACAAATCCTGTGGTACATTTTGCCAAGATGGCAAGTCCAAGGTGTGTAAACACAGCCAGAGCAACACAGCAACTGGAGGAAGACAATGGGGTAAGTGCAACTAAGGCAAAAGGGAGTAACTTCTGTTTTGACATGACCACGGCAGATGGTTGGGCTGAGGAAATGATTCAGTAGCAAAACAGGTATCACAGTACACCTGGACTACAGAATCAGTGAGACTATAGCTTAAGCTTGATTGTATATATTTACACATTCTGAAGAATATTCAAAATTTCCTTCCCCTTCCTCCCACAGTTGCAGTCTGCTGCACTTTTCAAAAGCACAGACGCTTGCTTTTACTGAATTTAAGGCTATTATGACAAAAAAATGTTTACGACTCCCCTCTCCAAAACTAAGTATAAAAGTCAATTCGCTCTAGAATGTCTTGGATAACTCTAAATACAACCATCTGTTTTCCAAAACAAATCAACTCAATTTTATATTTGGAAGACAAAAAATTTACACTGCAGAAGTTGGCCTTCATACACATACCTTTGTCCTAGAAACCAAACAACTTAGCACTGCAAGGTAGGTTTGGCTCAGGACACCCACCCTCTGCTGAATACAGATGTGCTGGTGGGAGAGGTTCACCATCACTCTCTTTGCTTCAAAGTACCAGATCATCAAAAGATCTGTTACGGAACATCCTGAAGTTAATTCACCTTGCTCTGAGACAGGCTGAGGATGTACTCACACAAGCACATCTAAGGAAGCAGCAATTTCTGAGAAAGAGTGCTGGGAAGACAATGTCTGCCTGTAAGTGTTCTCACCTGAGAGAGAACTACACAGGAACAGCAGAAATGGGCACAGTCCTAGCCATGACCACAGCTCCCAGTTCTCTCCATGGGCACAGGAGGATACTTGCTTATTGTACACGCACCTGTGAAAGCTCAACGCATTAGAGAACCCACATTTGGGAGGGTGAGGATCCTTTCCAGCATAGGAAAGTGGTTGATTTTGCATTCCCTGAATTAGGCAAGTGTTGCTGGTGGTTTAAGAGTCAGCTGAATCTGGTCGAGAAGCAGCCACAGGTTGGGCAGGGCTTCACAAAAATTACTACAACCAATGCTTCCTCCTCTTAACCTTAAAGTGCTGGGAAAATGCAGCATGACCAGACTAGTTAGCCTAGGAATAAACTTCCACAGTCCTACCACACCATATCCTAACATGATAGGTAAGGCTCCTAGGAGTTTAGACCATGAAATCCTCCACAGATGCTGATAAGAGAATTTCATAAGGAAAAAATATAAGCTTGGAGTAACTGGTTAACAGCAAAAAACATGGTAACTCAAATCCTGGTATTGTCAACCAGCATTTTTAGAATACAAGTGACCCTTTCTAATGCACAGCTATCACTTCATTTGTTCAATGGCATTTTTCAGTAAAAAAAAAAAAGTTCCTCCAATTACGAACATCAAAGACAATATTGTAATAATAACACTTTAGGTATTATTTAAGCTTTATAACTTATTAGAAGTTAAGATCTTTTTACGTACATTTCCTATTTTTATCTTGAAAGGACAGCTAACCGTAAAACATATGGATAACGGCTCGCTACCTAAGGGCCAATTCTAAACATTCTCAGTCCGACTCATTTGGGATGAAAGAGCTTTATTTCTTGCACAGAAAGAGGCTCCTTACCAGTCCCTGCTTTGCCAGCCGCTGTGTATCTGGCTGACCTCCCAACGAGGAGCATCAGTGAAAAAGCAGCTACTATACATTTATGTTACCTACAGGCTGACACGCTCCACAGTCTGCACAGAGCCTCTGGGCAACCACTGCCAAGCTGGCTGCACGCTTTCAAAGTTTCTGTCTCCTGCAAAAGCTGACTTCTCACCTAACAGAGAAGGTTAAGCACGGCACATATCTGACTGCGAGAATCACTCATAACCCTCAGACAGATGGCATTGCTAAAATAAAGCTGTGTCTCTTTGCAACACATTATAAAAATTCACTGATTGCCTTAACATACTGGAAATAATCACTGCATTTTCCCATTAAATATAGCATCATGAATTCAGTAAAATCAGAAAAAAAGGATTAAAAAAACCCTTTCGAAATAGCTCCTTAGTTATACCTTGCTTGAACTGAACCCTTGGTATTTGAGCAGCATGAGTAATCTCATTTCATTTCTCAACATAACTCAAGACAGAACACAAATAATAAAAATACAAATAATCTATAAAAACCACAGTACATCAGAAATCTATGTAAAAAACATACGTCTGTATCAAGGAGCTCAGTAACAACTTAAAGCACCACTCAAAATTAAGTACCGTACATGTTACAGTACATTCCATTTATTATGACAATTTAAGGCTAAAATAGGTACGACTCCCTTATAGTCAAGCTTTCTTATATTTATAAATGCATACAAACATTAAGTAGATACAAATGCGTAGGGTTTTTTTATTGCTCTGAACTGTCTACTAGAATGTTCAGCTTTCCCAGATGTTGTCTCAGTTTGCCTTTTTCAATCAAGCTGAAGTCCTACAACTGCAACTTATGGCACCTGCACGATTATAGACCTTCTTTGATTCGAGCTGCAAATAAATTCAAAGATATATCAGACAAAATTGCCCACCATTGAAAACTTCATAACTTAGTTAACTAAACTATCTTATCGTCCATAAGATACACAATTCATCACAAAGATTAGTTCTGCCATTCTTCAGGAAGGATTTTCTTTTCAAAATAATAGTTCTAACCAAGCGGCAAACAAGACAACAAGCAAGAAATGATTGACTGGTACCAGTCTTAACAGACTGGGCTTTGGGGGAAAAAAAAAAAAGGAAGCTGGATATGTGCTCCAAAACAAAGAGCAAACTTTTCTTCTTGCTCATAGAGCAATTATGTTTCCTAATTATGTAAGGCGATGCCTCATTCTGCCAGTGCCAAATTCTTTGACTGTAGCTTGTCCATTTCTTGACCAATATTCCCCTCAATGGTATCACACTGGGCAAGAAAAACCTGAGAATAAGAAACAAAAAAATGTTATTGGAGACACAATTTGGCAGTAGGAGGTGCTTCTGAAGAACTGAAACTGCAGTTTCTATCGTGAATTTGAAGATGTCAACTCAACAACCATTTTCCAGTTGGTTTGGTAATAGTTTATCCACACCTGCATTTACCCAGAATCCAACAGAAACATGACACTGGATAAGGCAATAGCGTGGCTGCACATCATCACCAGTACTTTCAGTTGTTCCAAAGTTCATAAACAACAATAAGAAACGTAAAGGTTCAGACAAGTTAGTCCTCCATTCAGTTTCGAACATGACTTCTAAGCTCCTTTCTAAAACGTGTACTTCAGAGGCCAAGGCTGGGAGGGAAAAACCTGCTCAATCAAATTTAAAACAAGCTTTCATTAAGCCAAGACCTTTTCTCTTTCTTATGACTAAAAGGCACTACTGAACACTCATGTTTATCAGTAAGTAGCTGGTGTTCCTCAAAAGACAGAAGGATCCTTTCCAAAAAGGGCAGTCCACAGCACCTTAAGCTTTCTTAGAACCTGCCCACGAGTTCTCACAAACAGAGCAAAACACAGAGAGCAATGAGGAGCCAGCAGCCAGCCCCCGGTCACTTTGCTCATCCTGTACACAGCACAAGACACCACCACCTTAAGCCAATAAATTGTTTTAGGCCAATCCTAAGGTATGCAACTACAGCGCACTTTCTGAGTAGGATTCTCCCATTAGCTGTTCATGTCTTGCCTTTGTTTTTGCTATGTCTGCACCAGACTCTGACAGCCAAACCAGATATTTCACATTATTTACATTAAAATGATACTAAGAAAGTCCTTTCCTTCTAAAGCAGCAAACTGTTGTGCCACGTGAATGTTCCTCAACCATCACACTGCTTTGAATCATCTGTTTCCAACCAATCCCTTGAGCTGTCATCAGCTCAGGTCTATAAGAACTTGAGTGATGAAAAAGTGAAGGTGGTAACAACTGCACTGGCTGGCTGCTACTGTTTCATATTTATCTCCCCACCCTGGAAGATGTGTGACTGCCAGCAGTAGAAGGCAGTGAATAGCTCCCCCTTGCTTTCATGGATACTTAAGAATAACAAGCATAACTTGCCACTGTTTTCCTGTTCTTGCTCTGGAAAAACAAACTGTTGTTGACAGCTCTGGTCTGAAACCCCTTAGGATTCTTCTGCAGTCCTCAGAGGGTTCATAACCCACAGCTGCATAATGCTGTGCCTATAAAAGCACATCAATAATTCTGATCTCTGCTCAACAGAGTCCATTTTATGCTTTAACCGCAGTTCTTACACAAAGCCCCACTTACTTCTGCTGTAACTTCACCCAGGAGTGAGACCCAGTGGCTTCCACAAAGTTGGTAACAGCCACCAGTCTATTACAAGTTTTGCTGCCTTGGTTAGGCACATGGAACCAAGAGCTTGTTGAGAACCCCCCATAACACAGCTACACCAGCAACCACCTTTGCTTCCATCTGCATTACCTGAACTTACCTCAGTAACTGAGTACAAAGTGCTTTGTCCCTAAAGCTGTAACTAAAACCATTTCTCCTACAAAGTATGTCCTGGTAGGCCTTCCTCTAAAATAGACAGCTATTCTAAAAAACTTGTGAAACATCAATGGGAAGTATTTAATAAGGTTACAGTAAAAGGCAAAATCTTTCAGCTGTATATATGAATGCAAGGTACTTCCACAAACAATTTTTAGGAGCCCAACCTGGCACTAAAGCTAGAACAATACAAAGAAATCCAGTAAAACAAGTAGCATTACCATTCATATATGTAAGTTTGAGTGGCAGGGGGTGAATTCCAGTATTTATTAACAAACCTTTAGTTCAAGGTCTCAAAGGAAACAATGCCTAGGAATTTACAAGTATCATACAACAGAAAAGCAATTAAACCCTCCATCCCCAGCACAGCTGCTCTTCTGTACAGATCTTAAAGACCTACTCTCCACAGAAAGTTGGTGCATTGCAATAGAAGCTAAATTTTCCAAAGAACACCTCTGGCACGGTCAGGAGTAGGTCAGCAGGAGTTACAGCTGACTGCATCCTTGTGCCCAGACCTCAGTCATTACTCCAGTCCACCATGATCCAAAAAAAAAAGGAGAAATGATCAATCCTGGTATCTTTACAAGTTATCAGAAGTACTTCACATCGTCAGGCAGCCATAAGACAAACCACTAATGTAAATGACAAACAATATCTGAAAACAGCATAAACTATGAAAATCTGTATTTTTGTGTGCTGTTTTATAAAGCTATTAAATACCTCTCAAAGGGAGGTCATATGAAATACCAATGTAAGAACAAACACTGAAAAAATCTAAACAGCTCATTTTCACAAACTCTTGGTATACAAGTGCCCAGCATTTATGGAGGGAAAAAAAGGAAAAAAACCCATCATAAACAAACGAAGAAAACTCACCTGGACCCTCTTCACCAACCCCTTCTTTTTCAGTTTGCAATCGCTGAAATTCTCTGGCAGATTCTGCAGTAAAATAAGCAAACAGGTTGATGCAGCTTAATGCTGAAATTAACATATTAGACCTACAGCAAAAACTGGAATTATCAAAGAATCCTCTGAATAGGCATCCTGAAAATGCCACGCCTGCTCAGTGAGGATGATTACACAGGAAAGAATATATAAGAAAAAGTCATTAAAAAGTCAGGGATTCAGCATGGTGACTGCAAAGAACCAAGCCAGCAAATCTACCTTGTGTCTTTAGGGAATATACAGCAACAGACTACACACACTGCTTTTTCTACTGTGGTGTGTTAACTGTTCGGCTGAGCTTCATCTTTAGGGTTTTTTCAGAGATTATAACATGAACAAATTTCTTACAAATACATGAACTCAATCACTTGCCATCATTAGAATGTATCATTAGTAATGCAGCCATTGCCAGTCTAAGCTATACATCTGATTGTCTCTGCAATGTAAACATGGAAGGCAACAGATGTGAAGTGTTACACGATGTCAGCTTTTAATTTAATTCAAACTGCATCATTTTCTGTACTCCTTCCACCCATTATGTTCATCTATGTCATCGTGGCAAGTGTTATAAACTTCGTCCTTTTCGAGCTATGTGAAATTGGGGTGTTGCTAGGGAATGGTGCTCAGGTTTATAATTTTTTTTTTTTTAGACAGGTAAAAACATCTGTACAGATGATTATCATTATATACAGTTTATGTTAACATTCTTAGAAACACTGAGCTCTCACTCATGAAGATGCATAAAAATCTTGGGTGTTTCACACTGGTTTACCTTTTATTTTCCACCCTAACTCCAGATCAAGAATAGAGGTTTCCCTAAGCTAATCTGTTTTGTTTCAGCCAAAATGTGAGCCCAGCTGGGAGGTTCAGATACATAAACTTCTGTAACAATCAAAAAACGCTGCTCTTTTCTTTTATTGTTCAGACAAATGGTTTCTACTCCTCCTGTTTGTTGCCCATGCTGTGTGCGCTGGTGTGAGGCACTTCAGCTGGGCTGTCGGCCCCGTCACCTTCCTACGCGAACAATCCTTAACTCCTCGGAGGTACTTCACTGGTGTTTCCCTCTTGGTTCCTAACAGCTTGATGGCTGGAGTAGAAAGCTACAACCTAGTTCCATTGCTGAAACTTGGTAGGACAAATCCATCACTGGAGTCATGGGACAGCATCGCCAGGCGGCTGGACAAGATGACCATTAAAGGTCCCTTCCAACCCTAACTATTCTATGATTACATGCTATGATAAACTGGCAAGATGCACTGGAGGCTCTCACACATTACAGCCTCAAAGACTCATCTCTTCTATGCACAACACTCATGTTTTATACAAGAAATCCTCAAACCAACCACCGTTTACACAGAAAAAAATGTCTACATTTTCCTACCTGTAGATCCTCTCTGTTCTTGAGTGTTCTTTTAACTAAGAACCCAGCGTTCCTCTCTGAGTGCTGCTTCTTAGGGAGTACAGACTCTCTTGTAATTTCTGCTCCCTCTCCCAGCTGATCTCTTAATAAAACCACCTCCCTTGCCACAGAACACCACCTTAAGCTCTACTCAAGTTCCATTTGTTCTGGGACTGCTTCCAGTAACAATTTTTAAGTTTAGTGTTGCCACCACGTCTTTTTCTTCTCCTCTTTTGGTTCCTAAACCACAGATCCCAGTACATAGTATTTGATGCCTGAACCTACTTCAGAGCAGTGTAGTCAACCAATAAACAAAAGAAAGCTAGTAAAATTTATTATTTATGGCTATCTTATCAGAACCAAAGGGACACTATTATTAACACAGGCAGTCTTCCACAATGGATGTCACTAGCAGTAATAGCTAGAAAAATTTTGGGGTTGTTATCAAATTGTTAAAAAAAAGAATAAAAACCACTCTGCCACACATGGCATCAACGCTAATCAGTTGCAAAAAAGGGTTTTTATTGACACTCCATCCATCTAAAAACAAGCTTTTTCATTAGGTTCATTCAAAAATCCAAATGAACAAATAGTATTTTATTATGCAGGTTTTCTTGACTACCAGCCCTTCTTAAACTAAGTAGTAAACTGGATAAGTAGACTAGTTTCTTTAAAAACAATTATTAAATGGCAGCACTTGTCAATGGGTTTTCTTAATGCAGAAGTGGTAGTTAAGAATTCTACCCTCAGTGAGGGATGACAGTATTTTTATGCTTGTAGGGTAAAGTCCCAGGGTAAAATTCAAGAAAACTGAGAAGTTACAAAAACTGTAGTCAGCATACAGGCTATGGGGGGATGAAATCGAGGATGGAGCAGGGTGGAAAGTTACCAACCCAGGTATAACAATATGGAAAATTATAGGGAGAAAATGTGGTTGCTACTCCCTGGATGGAATGCGGTCAGCATGCCCGACTTCCCACACACATTACATGCTAAGGGGGCCTAGAGAGACGGTGGACTGGAGACAGCATGGCCAGGGTCTGTCCAAACCCTTGCAAAAGGGGGAATGCGGTGGTACCTTGTAGCTGAGAAGCCACCTAACAGTTGGCACCGAAGGAAGGAAAAAGATTTCCTGCTGTTGGACCAGCAACCGTGGCAAGATCACAGATGTCCACCTCCATCCCAAAGTCTCCCTCAGATGCAATACTAATCTATAGCTGCAGCCCCAAAGGTCACCTCAGACGCAATGCCGACATTATCTACCTCCAAAATACAACCACTCCCCCCCTGAACATGATGCACGACTAGAGTCACTCTAGCTCCACCTAAACGTAAAAATAGCATAAAAGTAAGTTTGAAATGGTGTAAAAATAGGGAAGACTCCATTACTGGGGATTAGCACTGGTTAGTATATTGCTTTAACTACGTTTTTGCAGCCAGATACTATCACCAGCAATCCTGTCACAGTTTTCTATTGTATTAATAAAGGAGTGCTATTCCACAAACTGCTAGAGTGAGTCCTTCAAGGGCACTTACAGTCACTGGCAGCAGGTAAATATTTGACTGTGGATACCCAGGAGGGGGTCCCTCTTATGCTGTTGGCATTTGTCCCTGAATCTTGCCTGGGGCACGAACAGACCAATTAAAGGTGTGAAGGCCCAGGAGGGGGCCTGTCTGTTTGCATGAGACCCCAAGCAAGTCAGCTGATCTACCCTTGGATCAAGCAGACTGCTCAGGGAAGGGTCCCCATAACAGGATGCTGACAGACTGGTGGGGCACAAGGGCCTCAGCTAACCGGGGGCACTGACACACAAATCAAACAGGAAGGGTTGAAGTAAACATCCCCTTTCACATGGCAGTGCTCCTTGAGCTTTAGAAATACCTTCCTCTGAAGCTCTGATTTCATGTTTACAACTCATGCTAAGAGTTTAAAGAATTATAGTACGAAATGCTTATCACATTTTTATTGATCCAGATAAATTCAAAAAGTTTAGTAATAGGTTCTCATTTTAACTGGAAAAACTTCCCAGATGTCTGGGAAATGTTTGTTACAGGCACAATGATGGGGTTTTTTTCAGAATGCTTCTTTCTTTTAATCCTTGAAATGTTAATTTGGTATTGATTTACCCAATAACAAGTATAGCAGAGACAAGGAGACAGTTAAATTTCATCAGAACAGCATGGTAATTTAAGTAAGTACTACAGAGGAACTATAATTTAAAAAAATCCTCAGGTAAGGAGGATGGGCCAACAGAGCATAATTATGAGTCAGTAACACTATCAATGTCCTCAATACTGATAGATGCAATTTGACAGATTTCTCGTGAACTTCTGTTAACAAAATCAGTGACTTGTATTTCAGAAGAGAAAGCTTTTTTCAGTCATTAGAACAATCTGTTCTCTGCAATACTGTCTTTCTAGATTAAAAAATCTGCCATTTAATAGGAGACCATCTTGAGGACAAAGTGAGTGCTCACACTGCGATATTGGTGAAAGCGTCCATGTAAACTAGAGCTGGGTTCACGAGTACATTCTGTCATGACTGTGGGTTTAAATCTTCCTACTGCTGTCAGAAAAACTTTCCCTTTTTTCTTGAAAAAGCTTTTCAGATATTTAAAGACCTGAGCCAGATGACCAAGTAAAGCATTTCCTGTGTTCTTCTCACTGAGATTTGTAATAAGTAGTGTATTTTGAATTCTACTCCTCGACCAGATTTTTTAACTGATTAAATAAACAGCACTTCTGCTAATGCACAAACATAGATCTTCAACTGTTGAACAAGACTCAACTGCATTCTTCCTGAAGAAAACCTCTAAGACCTGTGGCTTATGGCAATGTCTGACTGTGTCACAACATCAAAAATTTGTAAGACGCTCCTAAAAATCTTACAATCTTAGGAGCAGTGAAAGCAGTAGCTGTTTAAACACTTTTATGTTAAAATGCTTGTTACAGATGCTCTACCCAAAAGCATCCCTTCAAGAGTTTTCTTTCACACCTCTGGCAGTGACAACACTGTATTTTTTCTCTCACACCCCACTACTGCACAACTATAAACTTACTTCTCCATCTTCCAAATCCTGTCTTTTAAATTCACAATTGTTGAGCACACGGTGTCTAGCAAAAGTATTTAGTTCCAAACTCAGCTCCTCTTAACTAATGAGCTTGTCTGCTACCAGTAAGAGAGTGATATTCCTAGAATAGAGAGAAAACAATATGCAGGCTTCCTCACCCTCAGCTCTCTGTAACCAACCAAATCTCATTTTGTACCAAGCTGTATAGTTTTGAGTGATCCAAATAACACACAGCAGCTGAGACACTTTAATGAGCTTTGACAATTCTGCCAAAGGAAAAAACTAGAACATTTATAGTGTGAGGTTGCTGGTATGTTCCACTTCTACAAAGCATCATCCATTCTTCTCAGTCAGTCACATTTTTCCCCTCTGAATTTTTTAACATGCTGTTGACAGAATCAACAGCACCTCTACATGTCCAATAGCATTTAACAGATGTGTCAGAACTAGCTTTTTACTTGGCTGCTGAAAAGAACGCTAATTACTTGTATAAACCAGTTCTACGATACAGATAAAATACTTTACTGCTTTGCATTTCTATTTGCCATTTTTCACTCCAGTGGAACCCATTTATTGTTCACACACACCCCTCATTACCATTCTGTACTGCTGCCTCCATATACTGCAACAGTATAGGCAGCACAGCTGAGTACTGCCTCAGTAAGTTGGTGGCCCGTTCATCTGACCTGGTGTAATACCAGCACACCGAACGCCCACATTTTATGTAAAGATTCCACCTACATGTATTTCATCTGCAAGATTTCACACAAGTCCAGTTGTCATGACAAATCTCACAGCCAGCTTTGTATATTAAAAGAAACAAATACGTGCAATGTAACTGAAATCACCAGTAATCCAAACCCTCACTCATTTAAAAAAAAAAAAAAAAAAAGACTTTTCAATGTCATAGGCTCTTTTACAACAAAGTAACAAACAATTATTACAGATTTTGAAAGACATTCATTATAATTAGTCTTAGCTCTGGCTGCTCCACTTTCTCAAGAAACAAAACTTCAAGAAACAAAGCACAGGGACTCCATTATTTCCCAATCTAAACACCAAGTCACTGATTATAAGTCTTCTAAAACATTGTACTAGACCTAAAATCCCTTGTTCAGTACTATTTAGAGTATTTTGGATAAGGAGACACATCACAGCATGGTTGCTGTTTAAACCACATAAAAAGTAACAGAATTAAAAGTAAATTTGGGAAATTGACTTAGGATCAATCAGGAAGCAGTGAAACAGTTTTACAAGGCTGCCTGCTGGGTTCCAGAACTGCACACCCAAATACAAGTACTGAGGTTTTTTCTAAATAGGATTGGTATCAAAAATTGAAGGGGTCAGAAACAAGCTTTAATCCCATCCAATTGGACAGTTGTCACCTTATTGATATTTCCATGACAACACATAGTAAATCTGCCACTTCATACAGGAAATCAGTTATATGAAGTCTTTATGTCTAACAGCATTCAGTAACTGTCAGCATAATATTCTCCTTCGTATGAGGCACAAAAGGAAACAGAAATTTGAAGACTTCAAAATACTCAGAATACAGCAATTTTTTTTAAAAAAGTGTTTAGAACTGTAGCTCTTAACAAACAGCAAAGACTAGGTTATCATCATCGGCTCACAATACAAAAGCAGGAAATTAGTTAGTAAGCTTCCCACTATTCCTAGGAACACATCCATATTACATAGCATTTGACGATGGCCAACTCAAATTATTAGTCTTTCATTTAGTCTACTGTTGAACTTTTGCAAAGTGGCCATCAATTAAACTACATTTATTTCACCAGTTATAGGTATTTGCATGGCATCTCTCTGAAAAAAAAAAATCCAATAAAAGGTCACTGTACCAAGGAGGAGACCCAAAGACACCACTACCAAAGAAAAGCAGCATTTTTCCTTCAGAGCAGGATATTATGATATCCTTGATATGCAACATAATTATATGATGAAGCTTACAGAGAATGACCAGCAGACAGAGAAACAGAGTAAGCAAATACCCTGGTTGTGGCAATCTTCTATTTATCTCTGTACAAGACCCTTATTCTCATCTAGCTCTCAGCTACTACATGATACAGAAAGATTAATATTATAGTCTGGAAATGTAATGTAAAGTTATGATCCACTAATGACTGTGAAGCACTTGGATACACTCCAGTATATTCTTTCTTGAAAGAACCCTGTCCTCATATGCAGGTATCTCAGATAAAAGTATTGTCAGTCCACTTGTGACTGACCAGAAAATCCTTCAGTCTGCAGGACCTCCTTGTTCCTCTGTGGTATAAAATATAAAGCGTATCTCATTGTTCGGGTTTTTTTTTCCCCAGACCTTTACTGTTACCATGAAAGTTTGCCAAGAAGCAAAAAAAGGACAAAGCTTGAGCAAAGGATACCCATTTCACCTAGTCTTGATGGGCTGCTGCCCCAGTTGAAGCTCTTCTGTAGAGGGAATTCATACACAGGCATTACTGGCACCATTTAGAAACAGAGGCTGCCAGGTAGTCTTTTGGAGACACACAGGGTCAAGTATTGCATATTAAAGAAAAAAAATGAGCAAAGGGATTAACTAATTTTCAAAGCCAAATTAAATTTTTAGTACATTAAAGTATCAAATAAGTTTCTGTTGGGGTTTGACCCTCTTCTGTGGTTAGTTACTTACAATGGCATCAATCTGTTCAAGAGTCTTCATGAACTGCTCTGCAGTTCCTTTTATCCTCTTGTCCAGCTGTTTTAGTGCTTCTGCTTGGAGATCCTTTGCTAAAAATCCCTGAAGAAGAAAAAACAAAATTATCCCATACCCTACACAATACTCACCTCAGAAAATCAACAACAGGAGAAAACATCTTTTACTATTTCTGTATTTTCAAGCATAATAGGGACTCTAATCTTAATCTGTACTCTTCTGTATGTTATCAATTCTTGACATGGTAAATGTAAGATCTGTTAGATTTACTGAAATGATAACCAAGTAATAGACCTTCTTCTTTGGACTTTGAGAGAACTCTATGTTTTTGCAGATATAAAGAATATAACTTATCCCATATGAAACAATATTTACCTTTTTCTGAACAGTGCGATGAGCCCATATATGGCATTAGAAATTCATTAAGAATTATTACTGACTCTTGGGCATTTAGGAGGGTGGCCTATTACTGACTACTCAAAACCTTCAAACTGTTTTGTTTGGGTTTTTTTAAATAGATACACCTACAACACTGCTTTGCAAAGATGTAAAGTGATACAAAACTGGCATACCTTCTGGATACTTGTGAACTCTTTATTAACTTCCTCTAACTTCTTAGCTATTTGCTCCACTGACTTCTCCAAATCTTTTAACTTCTTTAATTCAGCCTCTTCTTCTGGACTATTCTGTGTATTCAAAAGTACAACATTCACAACTAAGAAACAAATAAAGATACAATGCAGCTAAAAAGCAGCAGTGCTGACACAGACATAAAGGCTTCTGATGGTTTAGAACACACACTACATTGTGGCTATTCTTTCCATATTTCAATACCTACCAAATAAGCTTCTTCCAAAGCTTAATTACAAATAAGTTAAATCAGCAATGCATTATTATAATGAGATTAATTTGAAGGGAAAAGGCAAAGTGCAATTTTTTTTTCTTTTTGTCAACTTATCGTCTCTAAAGTATAGGCAACATTTACATCATGAAATTATTACCTCATCCTCGACTTGCAAAGCCAGCCACAAATCATTTCACCAGAAATAACCCAGACGATCAAGACACAGTAGCTACAGTTGGGGAAGTTTTTTTTAAACCAGAAAAATAAGATGAGCAGATAAGGTCATCAGGGCACAGAAGGTTCATGAGCACTGACCACAGATTAGGCAGAGTCTTGTCAATAATGTAAAGCAGAAGCCAGTCAATAATGTAATTTCAGAGAAGCCCAAACTGCAGCTATTTGCAGTGTAACATGAGATTGAACTCAACTTTGTGGATAGGTATACAAAATTAGGTTAATGCTACAGCTTGTTTGTGTGTTCAGCAGCTGACTTACTGACAAAAAATGATGATAGGGGGTGAAAAGGTCCAAAGGCAATGCTTACCCTTTTCCCAATCAACATGACTTTGCAACCATTTTTAACACCAAGTGCTGATAATGGTTGCTCCAATTCTTTCAGAGACTTTCCTAAATGAAGAATGAGAGTGGAAAAAAAACAGTTAAAGTAACAGTTAGTGGCATAAGAACGTTTTTTGAAGACATTCAAAACATGGACACCTGAAAGTGACTTAGATGAAAGCTCATCATCTATAAAGAACATGGCAGATTTATAAGTTACCTTTGTATATCAGTTTCTGAAAAGGAATCGGCACTCCAGTGACTTGTTCAATAAGTACAGCCATGTCTTGTAGTGTAGGTTCACCATCTTCTTGTTGAGAAGCAACTTGAATACTGTGTTTTTCATTACCTAGTAGAAAAACAGTAATATTTATTGTAACCTAGAAAATATTAGAGAGAAAATCCATCTCTAGTATTTATTACCATTAATGCAGAAAGTTCTCAAATCACAGGTTCTCATGTAGAATCTTAATTTTCAGTCAAATTATTCTACTGCACTTTCTTCCTCTTGAAGTGACTGACCTCAGCTGAAAATTTTGGTTTGCATTGGAATAACCTGAAGAGTTTGATCGGGTGTGTTTTACCGGCATAATTTAGCTCCTGCTAAATATTATTCCCTATCTCTTTCTAAGAGTACAGATGGTGTCCAGACATCCCACAAGTTAAAGCATGAAAGCCCACACCTTCCTGATGTATCCCATTTCCTACTTGCAGGAACTTCTGATGTCATGAGTCTTTGGTATCTGAGACAATTTATCACTTCCTTTGCTCCCTTCTCCTCAAACACGAGAAACAAGCAATCATTGTCTACCCTGTTTCATTTCCACCACCAACCAGACAGAATTCTCAGAGTACAAAAACTATTTCTCCCCATATACTGCTGATAAGCAGACATAACCACTTGGAGAAGTCCCAGCTTATCTGTCACCTTCCACTTACGGAGCATCCTATTCAGACTCCCTGAGATTACTTGCATGCAAACAGGAGGTAGTTCTCAGGGGAAAAAAAGGAGTATGCCTATTAATCTCTGCTTTGCAAAAGACCCTTTCTACAACCCTCTGTTCCCACACACTTAAGGTCTGTCAATCTGAAAGCACGCACAGGAATCAAACACCACGGGCTGCAAGGGAAATCAAAACAGGCATTTTTTACTCTGCAGGAAGAGAGAACTTAACACATACCAGAAGGAAAACTATTCTCACACCATAATTTAAAGTGCACATATCTTTTACGAAGAAGAGTGCTAGAAAAGTTCATTTTAAAATGCTCCAGCCTCCCACAGTCACATGACAAGTGACACTGTAGTCTCAAAAATTTCAAAGCTCTAACAAAATTTGTCATTCCAAGACAATTTTAAGCTTAAAATCACATTATGCCCCTCTCACCCAAGCATTTTCCATAAACAGCCCTTCCTACCAGTTTGTTTTGGGGAAAAAAAACCAAACCACAAAACACAACCTCAGTATATTTCAAAAGGTCATTCTGATACACACAACTGCTTTGTATAAGGGCTCTGCCAGTGAGCAGTTGAGAGAAAAAAACAAACATTAAATGAGGAAAAAAACAGAACTAGTTTAATTACAAATCATGAGTACCACTTTGGGCAGACTGCAAACAAATTTTACTGTAAATTCACAGCAGAGTGAAATCACCACAAAAAACAACTCATGGGTTAGAACTGGTATCACAGCTTGTCAGCTTGCTTCAGTAAATTACAACACTAATTTGAAGTAAGCACTACTGCAAAATTCCAAAATGCTTCTTTTTTAAAAAGCATAAATATATTTTAAGAAACAGGTCAATTCATTTTCTTGCTGTATTGGGTTTGTATGGCAAGGTTTTGGTACCATGGACTACAGGGGTGGTTTCTCTTAGAAGCTGCTGGAAGCTTTCCCTGTGTCCAACAGAGCCAACACCAGCTGGCTCCAGGACAGACTCACTGCTCGCCATGGCTGAGCCCATCAGCAACGGTGGAAGCACCTCTGCAACAACATAGTTAAGAATAAAAACAAACTCGTGCATCAGCAACTGCAGCCACAGAGAGGAGTGAGAATGGGCGAGAGAAACAGCCTGCAGACACCAAGGTCAACACAGAAGAAAGGGCAGGAGGTGCTCCAGGTGGCAGAGCTGAGATCCCCCTGCAGCCCATGGTGAAGACCATGGTGAAGCAGCTGTGCCCCTGCAGCCCGTGGAGGCAGAGATCCACCTGCAGCCCGTGGAGGATCCCACACCAGAGCAGGTGGATGCCTGAGAGGAGGCTATGACCCTGTGGGAAGCCTGTGCTGGAGCAGGCTCCTTGCAGGGACTTGTAGAGCCATGGAGAAAGGAGCCCACGCTGGAGCAGTCTTGCTGGCAGGACTCGTCACCCTGTGGGGGACACACACTGGAGCAGTCTGTTCCTGAATGACTGCAACCCATGAGAGGAACCCGCACTGGAGCAGGGAAGAGCATGAGGAGTCCTCCCCCTGAGGAGGAAGGAGCAGCAGAGACAAAGTGTGATGAACTGACCGTAGCCCCCATTCCCCTGCAGTGGTCAGGCAGGAGGAGCTGGAGAATTGAGAAGGAAAGTTACGCCCAGGGGGGCAAAGTCGTTTCTTCTCTTTTAGTTCTCGCTGTTCTACTCTGAGTTGAACGTTAATAAACTACATTTCCCCAAGTCAAATCTGTTTTGCCCACGACCAGGTGAGTGTTCTCTCCCTGCCCTTCTCTCAACCCAGGAGCCTTTTGCTGTATTTTCTGCCCCCTGCCCAGCTGAGGAGGGGAGTGACAGAGTGGCTTTGGTAGGCATCCAACGTCCAGCCAGGCTCTGCCCACCACGCCTGCAGATTGTCAAGTCACACACACGGGTCTACTGTCATTCTGTTTTTCAGCCCTCATTTCCATCTTTCCCCACTTTCACTCATGCACACAAAACTTCACAAAAAATGTTTTGCGCAAAGTGGTCAAGCAGCATCTTACAGCTGCAGGTGTAAATCAGATGAAGCCCAAGCTGAACAAAGGCTTCTATTTGCTATCTATTAATGACAAAGTAATTATCAGGTAAAAAAAACAACTGGAAAGACAAAAACATCCTCAGACAAGCAGGCTGTTGGCAAACAGCAAGATGTTGGAATTACAAATGTCAGTATCATTAAATTACTGACACCTTTGCAAAGTGAAAACCCCTCAGATCAAATGGAGCTCTCCAAAGGCACCAGTGAGCACATGAACCATGACGACTCAAACAGATTATTCTACAAAATTCCTCACCAAAGACTTAAATAAAACTACCAGGTGATAACGGAAACATTTGAACAAAACAATTTGAAACACAATATGAAAAGACGTATGAGCAAGAAGAAATAAACAATAAGCTCTAGAGATGGAAAGAACATGACCAACACAGTGCAAAAGGAACAAAGGCAGAATTTACTATCAATAATTTAAAAAACTAATCCAATAAAAAATTACTAGGTTTTGCTAACAAAAATAAGCAGAATACCTTGCTGATTTAATACGTTACTATCTTCTTCATTCCTCCTACTGCCTCACTTAGATCCACTTCAAAATTTAACCATGGTGTTTTGCATCTTATTTTTAAGAACGGTGGAGTCCAAGCTATTCTCACCCCTTTGCAGTAACGTTTTATATCTATTTATAGATACAAGTCCATCTTCGCCTCCACCTTCTTCTCCCTCCTCCTGTTTTGCTTTTTGAGGGAGAAAAAAGCCTCAGCTGTGTCAGCTGGCTTTTGAGAGACCCATTCCATCAGGTCAGCACCCACCTGTCCTACTGAAGAAACCACTCTCTGTTGCAGTCTTATAGCTCACTAGCTGCAAACATCCGAGCCTCTTCAACGAACCAGAAGAAAGCCCACTGGGTAGCACCTGCTTTTAGCATGCAGTGCTGACTTCAGCAATATATTTCATCTAAGTGCAGATTACCAAAACAACAGAATCACAGAATGGGTCAGGTTGCAAGGACAACAGTGGGTCATCTGGTCCAACTTCCCTACTCCAGCAGGGTCATCCTACAGTACATGGCACAGGATTTGTGTCCAGACAGTTCTTGAACATCTCCAGTGAGGGAGACTCCACAACCTCTCTGGGTAACCTGCACCAGAGCACAGTCACCCCCACAGTAAAGAAGTTTTTCCTCATATTCAGGTAGAACTTCCTGTGCATCAGTTTCTGCCCATTGCCTCTTGTCCTACTGCTTGGCACCACTGAGAAGGCTCCATCTTCTTGGCATCCCCCCTTTAGATATTTATGCACATCAGTGAGGTCCCCTCTGTCATCTCTCCTCGAGGCAGAACAGGCCCAGCTCCCTCATTTCTTCCTTTTAAGACAGATGCTCCAGTACCCCCAGAGAGATCCTCGTCGGCCCCAGACGACCTCTGCTCTCCGCCCTCCGGCAAAGGCCGCCCTGTCACCTGTTCCCACTATCACCCTTGCAGCACACCTACGCCTGCGACCCAGCTGGAGGAGACACTGGGAAGCCGTGGCCAGTAAGGAGCGAAGCCTCACGGCAG
>VZTI01000467.1:641603-689706 GCA_013397865.1 Struthidea cinerea
GGAGTCACAGCAGCCCTCACACAGGGACGCTTTTCTCCCCAACACACTCCCTGTAGCCGCTGCTGGGCCTGCACCGCCTGCTCGCAGGGTAGAATCACCCCCGTAACAGCAGCTCAGCTGATGTGTCAAAAATACCAGGAAAACATCGGAAGTGTACCAAAACCGCGCTATGAATCAGGAGTAGTGTGGCCAGCAGGTAAGGGCAGTAATCGCCCCCCTGTACTCGGCACTGCTGAGGCCACACCTCGAGTGCTGTGTCCAGTTCCGGGCCACTCAATTCAGGAAGGACATGGAGGTGCTGGAGCAAGCCCAGAGAAAGGCAACGGAGCCGGTGAAGGATCTGGAGCACAATTCCCATGCGCAGCTGAGGGAGCTGGGGGTGTTTAGCCTGGAGGAGGCTAAGGAGAGACCTTACCGCTCTCTACAAACCCCTGAAAGGAGGCTGTAGCCAGGTGGGGGTTGGTGTCTTCTCCCAGGTAAGAAGTGACAGGACAAGAGGACACAGTCTTAAGGAGCAGCAGGGGAGGTTCAGGCTGGACATTAAAATAATTTCTTCACAGAAAAGGTGAACAGACATGAGAATGGACTACCCAGGGAGGTATTTATGGAAGGACTGGACATGGCACTTATTGCCATGGTCTAGTTGACACGGTGGTGTTCAGTCATAGGTTGGGCTCAATGATCTCAGAGGCCTTTTCCAACTAATGGATTCTGTGATATATTATTTATTTATTTATATTAAGAACACTTTTGGTTTTGTACAGAAGTTACTGAGGACCTAACATATCTTTAGGCTTCACCCACTGATCAAACTGGTCTGATGTAAGGAACCCCAGCTTTAAAGCAGCTTCTTTTAACGTTGTCCCCTCCTTGTGAGCAGTTTTGGCAATCTTGGCTGCTTTATCATATCCTGTTACAAAACAAAACCAACAAGTTATCCATTCGCAATTTCAGATGATTCATTAGAGGTGAGAGAAAAGTGTGACACGGTCTTTGGAAAATTATTTGCTAGGCATTACTATTACTGCTTAACTCAATTTGCAGGAAATTAAATGCACCAAATGTTTACACCAACTCCTTCCTTAAAGTGAAAGTAGATTTTGTTACTCTGGTCTTAATTAATTTAGATCAAAGATTTATGGGACATTCTCCTTTAAAAAAAAAAATCTCATATTGTAATCTTTCACTCATCATTATTAGAGATCAATTTAGGAAAACAGGTACACAAATTCTCCCAATCTCCTTTTGACTTTAATCAGTTCTTTTTCTAATACCCTGGCATGGCCACTGCAAGGAGAACACACCTTTTACAACAGCAATTGGTGATGTTGAACTAAATTAACTTTTGACCTGACCTGGCCTCCAAGCATTGTGACAATGCAAATAAAGTGTACAAAATAATGCTACCACAAAATATTTCAGTATGTTCTGAGAAGTTTTTGAGCCTTAAACCTACCTATATGCGGGTTCAGTGCTGTTACCAGCATCAGAGATTCATTCATCAGTTTGTTGATCCTGTCCGTATTTGCTTGGATTCCAACTACACAGTTGTCAGTGAAAGAAACACACACATCTCCTAGAAGTCTTGCAGAGTTTAAAACATTTTTAATCTAACAAGACAAAGAAAGAAATACCAGTTATTTAATTCAGATATTACTAGTTGCATAGTCGGGTACCTTTGTTCATAACTAGTGCCCTGCTTACAATATCAACTTACTTAACAGGCTATTTTCTTCCAGTATCTGAAGGGGGCCTACGGGAAAGGCAGAGAGGGACTCTTTGTCAGCAGCTGTAGTGATAGGACAAGGAGCAATGGGTACAGACTGAAAGAGGGGAACTTCAGGTTTGGCATCAGGAAGAAGTTCTTTACTGTGAGGGTGGTGAAATGCTGGAACAGGTTGCCCAGGGATGTTGCAGATGCCCAACCCTGCCAGTATTCAAGTATTCACTGAGGGGGTTTCTGCCCATAAATTATCTGACTGTACAAACAATTACATATGAAGTCCTAGATATGTAAAACTTCATGAACTTACCATCATGGGCTTAAATACATTCAGTTCAAAGTGTCCATTGCTTCCTCCTACAGTAACAGCAACATGATTTCCCATAACTTGGGCGGCCACCATAGTCACAGCTTCACACTGGGTAGGATTCACTTTTCCTGGTTGTGAGAGAAAAAGGTTACCAAAGGAGAAGGAAGGGGAAAAACAAACCAACCAACCAACCAACCAGCAGCAGCCGTTTACCAAATCACATTCAATAGAAAATGTTTTGTAAGAGGTAACTTGTCTTACTCATCTGTATCTGTGCACCACAGAAAATAAAGTATTTCCACAAATGATATTAAATTGACTGTACTATTCCAGTATTTTCAGCTAGGATTTGTAAAACAGCTATGGCTGCTTCAGCAGTCTCCCAAGACTCAGAGCTGGATCACATGGGCATGAGCTAAGCAGCTGCTAATTACCACAGTTCTTAAAAGTCAAGAGATTATAACCTGTCTTTACATGTGCAAGTTGGCATTTCTGGGAGATCACTAACAAATCTCACTCAGCTCAAGGAAAGTATTACCAATTTGTTAGAATTACTTTGTGATAAAGTTTGTACACTTTGTCAGAAAAAAAAGCAAAACCGAAAAATAAAAAAAAAAGCAACCCCCGCCAAACCCAACAAACACACCAAGTCAGAGTGGCCTCCCAACAAGTTTGTTTTATGACTTAATTTTTAGATATAATCCTAGTAAGACCATTCACTGTTTGCTTTATTTAGAGCCAGATATGCTCATTGACCTGTTTCTTTTATAATTTACCGCACAGGAGGAACAATCTTAAAATAGTTATTGGATGTACAATATTCATATATACATACTTTTTTAGGAGAGGAAAGGAATGATTACTAGTATTATTCCTTTCTTTCTTATCCTCCCATACAATGGGATCATTGCAGAAGGGAAAATGTGAGTGCATAACACTAATCATGTTAGGAAGTAGACAGAAGTCAAGTTACATGACAGTATTGCTTCAATTCACAGATTAAAGATTATTTCAGAAAAACCTTTACCTAAAATTGTAAAGATCTTGCAATTCTAAAGGAAGGCTTTGAGAAGTATGCTTGCATTAATAAAGCCATATTCGTACAGATACTACTGTCCCCCATACACTCGCCAGCACACAGCTGTGCAAGCATTTTTATGAACACGGGTTTTGGTAAAATACGGCACTAGATAAAACCTGAGAGAATCAAGGATTTACTGTCATTTGTGATGTGTTTGGTAAATATCTGTTAAGAGACAGTGGTACAAAAAAAAAAAGAAACAGGTAATTTTTCTCTGTACCTGGCATGATGCTGCTCCCTGGTTCATTTTCAGGCAGGATGAGCTCTCCCAGTCCAGAGCGTGGTCCAGAGCCCAGGAAGCGAATATCATTAGCTATTTTCATCAGACTGCACGCCACCGTGTTCATGGCTCCACTGAGCTCCACTAAAGCATCATGAGCTGCAAGAGCTTCAAACTTATTTGGAGCAGTGACAAAAGGCAAACCTACAGGGAGAGGGTGTAAACATTGTACCAGTGAAGCACTTCCTTGCAGACATAAATCAGGCAATCAAACACATAACTAGCTTAAGAAAAACTAAAATTTATTAACACTGTAAGATCATCTCTTTCCTCTAGAGCTTTCTTCACAAACATATTTCTTAATCAAATTGAATTAAATACAAAGACACAATAAAAGTCACTAAAATATAGAAGAGTATAAAATTTGAGCATCTACCTACAACAAAGGTACAAATTTCATGCTTTCATAGTGTGTTGCATTCTAAGCATTGATTCTGCACCACAGTATTTTGTCAATGTCAATAATCTTTCAGAAGTTAGCCCAACTTAGGCATTTCTTGCACTAAATCAAGTTAGAAACTTTAATTTGTTAATTGCTGTGATGCTTTCAGTTATAAAAATAGATGGTTTTGCATTGCAGTGCAGGCATTAGGGTAAGTAAGAAGTAATCACAATGGAATTGGCCACTTAGAGAAGAACCAATCTCAATATCAGCACTGGAAGGGAACAATAAACCAGCCAGAACATCGGAAAGCTGGTTGAGACTTAGGAGGATGTCTGCCAACAGCAAAAGCACAGGAGCAATGGAAGGAACAGCTCTGTTTATGTTAATTAAATGCCTGAGATGCAAGCCTAGGTTCCGTGATGAAAAACATTCCTTCAGGACTTTGCCCTGGAAGGACAGTCCCAGCAGAATGCTCTGAGTGGTTAGAGACACCACTAAGAACTGACTGTGGGCTGGACTTCTGCCCCGCAGGACCACTGATCTGAGCTTTCAGCACCAGTTCAAAGGATAGCAGCATAATTCCCTTAATTCTAGTGTTTTGCACTTCCAAACAAACACCAAATCCCACCCAATTTGCATGGGCTTGTGAACTGCACAGCTGGCTTCTCAGCTACAGAGATCCAGCCAAACTCTTCCTTTTGTCCTCACCAATAACCACCCTTTATAACAGCATGAGGAACTTCAGGAGTCTGCCTTATTCATACAACCTGCCCATACAGGACAGAAAATATGCCATTGACATGGGAAAGCTTCCTAACACCACCAAAACATGCCCTGTACTGCTCCTGGCAGCTGTTGTATACAGCAAGTTACTTCTCTCTCAGGCTACAAGAAAGTCTTGACCCTCTGAAAGACAGTGAATAATAGATCCATTAAAACAAAAATGCTGTCACTAAGCAATTTCAGATTTTACAGCAAAAGTAAATGACAGATGTACACATTTGTTTGGGGGGCATTTTGAAAACTGGTACTGTGACACAAAAGATCCGGTTTACAGATCAAAAAACTCAATTGCACTGTAAATGAAGTTTTAAGATCTATAAAGACAGAATCAAAAAAATCAGACAGTTAACTTCTACTCTTTCATATGAAAAAACCAGAGTGGCTTTGGAAGCGGTTTTTTCCCTTCGTTTGCACCAAGTCACTGGAAATTAAGAGAGCCAGAGGAGCAAAGATCAAGACAGAAGCATTATAGTTGGGCTAATAATAGAAGTCTGAAACTGTATCCATATCCAAAGAGCCTTGCTCGGATAAACACCATCACTTCAGTCAGTTTCAATGCACTGAGTATAATTATCAAAACACATCACATAAAAATCTGAAGTAGAAGGCATGTAACACATGGCATTAACAAAAGTTTCATGATGTAATATAAATAAAATTTAAGCTTATAAGAAGTATGGGAACTGGAAAGATTTAGTTTGAATGTGACTGTATGCTACATACACTGCTTTACTGATAACTCACTCCCAAGTATCATTCCTCACCCGTCAGTTCAGCCACTTTAGCAGCAACTTTCTCAGCAAAGCCAATTCTTGTGTTCAATCCCGTGCCAACTGCAGTCCCGCCAGCTGCCAGCTGATACACCCTTGGCATGCTGGATTCAATCCTAGCCACACCATATTTAATTTGTTGCACATAGCCACTAAATTCCTTTGAAAGAAAGGAGGACAAAGTTAAGGAACAACGACAACAACCAAGAACAAGCATCTAGATTACTCTAGATTTCTAACATGATTTGACTAGTTTCTTTAAAAACCTGAGAGCACCCAATCTAAGCATGTTTCATTAAGAGGGAAAGTACACATCTATTAAAAGACTGCTCCCATGCTACCAACAATTAAACATAAAACAACCTGACTATATAAAAATGTGCATATAATGCATCTTTCTCTTGCCCTTTATCTCAGTTGTGTACTTAGCAGGATCTGATTCCATAGTAAATCAGCTCCACGATTACACTAATGTTCTCCAAGTACAAATAGAGAAATGGATCTTGGGCTTTGTTCACTTAATTTTAGTCAGTAAAAACCCCACCTGTGCATTCTTGGAAAAACTCCACAAATTCTACCTGGAGTTCTATCAATTCAGTTTAATTCATTACTAAATTACTGTAATAGAAGCCATTCCTGACAACATGACAAGATTTGCCATCTTTTATATATATATATACACATACATACATGCACACAAGAACATGTATCAAAGATTTTCACTCAAAATACTTAGTAGTTTTGTGTGTTGGCAAAACATAACTTATATAAATTTACAGATTACAGACTACTACTACCACCTCTTCCCTGCAATGTCAGTGTAACAGAAAAACTGTGCTGTGCTATCCAGTAATGAAACATCATTTTAAAATGATTTGTATTTTATTACTTTTAGAAGTAAAACACATATGGAAAAAAAATTAAGTAAAATTACGACACATGTATTGGAGTACAGCATACCCAGCAAATTCCAGTACAGACTGAAAATACTCAGGCTGAGATTCAGCCATTTTCCTATATTGTATCTTAAACCATCAACTTATTTTGGCATCCTTAAGTTTGACTTAATTTCCTCCAACACATTTACAAGATTTTTCCAAAGAAATGCATAATTCTTTTTTTACCTGTCCAAGTGTAAGTGGAACAGCATCTTGTGTATGAGTGCGCCCTATTTTTATGATTTGGGAAAACTCTTTGGATTTCCCTTCGAGTGCATTCTGTAGCTTCTTTAGTCCAGGTAACAAGACCTCATTAACCTCCTGGGCAGCAGCAATATGCATTGCTGTTGGGAAAGTGTCATTTGAACTCTGTGGAGAAAATTCAAGAAATTAATTTACAAGCTTTTCTCACCATTGCTGCTGTAAGATGTACATGTGTGGCTTTATTCTCTTTATCTCATAAACAATTAGAAACTAAACTAAGAGTAAGCAACTTAGGGGTGTTCCACAAGGTCAGTTCCTTATTGATAAATCAACTTTTTATGACTATACCCACAGAAAGTTAAATTTAATAGATTGTTCCCAACAACCTTGGGACAAAAAAAAAAGAAAAGGAATTACTACAGTAGTTATGAGAGATGGCTAATGAATGGACGGATGATTTTAAAGGAATTGTAGGTGACTTTAAAACATGCATGTGTTGCTTTGATAATGTTAAATCCATAGTTCACAGAATACTGAGTAAGCACAGAGGACCAGGAAGGAACACAACCAAGTCAGTGGCTTAATCTTTCCTTCAAGGTAGGTGAAGTTTAAGAGAGAAGTATAATAAAAATATCTACCATGATCCAAGTTTTAGAAACTGGACCTATATTTAAGACTGTAGTAGTGGTTGTCATAAGGCCACCTCTGTCTACTACATCATGTGTGAACTTATCTATCATGAATGAATTCAAAGTTTTTAATCATACTGTCATTGACAAACATCTTAAAGCTAATTTAAACTGAAAAAAAAACAGAAAATTGTTGCCAAAGTTGTCCACAAAACTTTTTTTTTTTTTTAATCTAAACAGTGGCTACAAGAAAACTCAAAATTCACAATTCAAAGACACAAAACTTTTTAAATTGAAAGCAGTATAAAACAAGTGTAACAACCTGGCTTTTGTTAACATGATCATTCGGATGCACTGGCTTTTTGCTTCCCAATGTGCCCCCCATTATCTCAATAGCTCTGTTGCTGATGACTTCATTGACATTCATATTGGTTTGAGTTCCAGACCCAGTCTGCCACACCACCAAAGGGAAGTGATCATTTAATTTTCCTTCAGCTACCTATAATAGAAAAAAGAAAGAGAAGTTGTTCCACAAGAAAAAAAAGTAAAAGCATTAAACCTGAAAATTTTATTGCATAAGTAACGTTATGCTCTCCATTACATTTTTAAATCTACACATAACATCAGTGAATTTACACTAGAATAATTAAGACATTTTTATGTAACACCAGATATTAAAAGGGAAAGAAACATTTGCTATGCTTTTTGAAGACAGTGAATTGCAAAATACAGAGCTATATAGAATTTGATTTCATGTTCTACAGACAGAGAAAATATTTTTAAAAGGTGCTTTAGGTTACATCTTCTCTCTGTGTAATTAGACTCTGATATTTCTTAATAAAGGAACTTCATACAGGGAAGTTCCAGACCTCTGACACCTGTAGACATTACATGTTGCATCAACAACGTCAACAGATGGCTGGTGGTACCAAACACCTCCTTCCTGTAAGGCAGTCTCCTGTTTGATCAACAGTTTTTGAAGCCTGTTGAATGTTAGACACATTCAGAGAGTTTACTAAAGATGCGTTTCTGATAGTATCAAAATCTGTGCTCAGAAGCATCACCCCCACACACATTAGCCTCAGAAAAGCAAAGGATCTGCTGTCACAACTCTGAGGCTAGATAACCAGATTATCAGGATACATCAGTCCTCCTGGAATCATGCTTTTCAAGAGAGGATCTTCTGTATTTCCCATCTTATAGAGGGGCAACATTCCCACCTCCAAGAGTAACTTGATTCCTCTTTCTATTTAAGTTGTATTAGAAAATTATTTTGGAGGTGAGGGAAAGGATATCATAGTGGGGGTGTTTATAAAACACAACAAAAAGAGCCACAAACAACTTTCAGAATTTATGACTCTAAACTAAGGAGCCTTAATCCACCAAAACTTCTAATCCACCTTTAACTAGGGGAACCCTAGAGACCACAAGAAGAGCCTGGACATATTCTGGAGTTCTCCAAAGCTACTGGGTCTTGGGACTTAAGGTGCTACAGCTGGTAGGAAGAGCATACGACTTCTGCCAACACTGAAATATTTTTAAGCTAGTCACGGCAAAAAAACTCTGTTAAAAATGCTTCTAGATAAACAAATCTGTTGATTTATACAAAGCAAAACACCTGGTATTATCACACCTCAAATAATGGTCACTCAACACTCTGCATTTGGATGGCATTTATCAACATGCATTTGAACATTCTATCACTTCTTTACATGCAAGAAAGAAAATAGTAAAATATTATATTAAGTAAATGATCTCTGGAAAACAAGATTTACTAACAGGAAATGCTTTCCTCTAACAATCTGAGAAATGAAATCCCCCAACCTCCTGTGAAAAGCTTAACAAAAATACAGTGGCAGTTCCAGTATTTTGAACAGCTGGTTCCTACCTCATTTGCTGCCTGTACAATGGCTTTAGCAATCTTTGGGTCGAGACCATAGTCTTGATTTACTTCAGCAGCTGCTCTCTTCAAGATGCCAAAAGCCCTTATAACTTGGACCTGAGACACAAGGGTAACTTTAAATACACAATTTCTTTCCCCAAAAGGACGTTAGCAATTTATAGCACATGTCTACTTCTAAACCAAACTCCTCTGCTCTTAAATCCAGCAGTAACGCATCAACCAAACCAGAGAGCAATCAGGCCATCTGACCTATGCTCCCACTGACAGTAACATTCATCCAAGAAGTCCAGAGGGCAGTACACAGCTGTTTTTGTAAGCCCAGGTATGCTCTGTGTGTCAAAAGTTACATGTATTAGAACTGAACTGGTTCCATTTCTAAAACAGCCTTTTGAGGGAAAACTGACACATTTCAGTACGTGGAAAGTCAGTCTATGACAAAGCACGTGCACAGTAATGGTCTATGCACAGCTACACATCATAAGTTTATATCAACTCATGCTATGCTAGACAACTTCAATAACAAACTATATAAATGCTACATCAGACAAATTATTCCATTTGCTTTTTCATCTTTGTAAAGATGAAAGAAAGATTTCTATTCATCTTGGTTATTAAAAAAATAAAGCAACACCATAAAATTATTCAAAAGCAATTTTCACTTTATTTAAATGCAACAAGAAATATTTCAACCAGAATAATATATTGCCATGAAATTTCTACCTTTAGTTAAAATTCAAAGCTGGTCACACTTCCAGCAAAAGCCTAAGAAGAAGGTATTCACTTTCACATCCAAAGCATACTCTAGAGAAGACGAGAATATAGATTTGAAATACTTACTGGCATCCTTTCTGAAACACCTCCAATCTTGAAGTTCATTGTAGATCTAACAGTCTGGGCACCATAGTATTTGTCACTTGGGACCTTCAGTTCACCAAAGGTATCATATTCTATCCTAAAAGCCTCTTGAGAAGACTGTGGGAAAGGAAAAAAAAATTCAAGCACTGGCAATCAGTATATTCTTTTTGAAAGCAGGTTGTCAAGAAAAAAATGTTCAAGAAGAGGGGAAAAAAAATGAAGCCAAGACATGCAGCTAGTCACAGGTATTTTTCTTATTAGATCTTCAAAGTCGAGACATTCTTCTAGTTTGAGCACCTCTCTCACTAAAAGCCACAACTACGAACTGTGTACCGTAGCTGACCCACGGTGACAGGCAGCACTTGTGCCTGAAGACCTCAGGTGCCCACTGCATGAAACCTCATCCTGATGCAAGACTCTGTTTCTCCTTTTCAAAGAATTAGTAACTTAGTTTACAATTTACAGAATGGTGTTTTGTTAAAACCCAACTGAAGAAGTAGCATGGTAAGAATTCGGGCAGCATCCACCCGATCAACACAATTGGGTAACACAATTCCTGTTTGAAATCCACACTGCATGGGACACTTAATACTGGAAAGGAGCAATTGACTAATCCAGTACCAAGTTACTGACCATTAATTGTCCTTTCTAGCCTAATAAACCAGGAACACAGTTGCCCTCTAGCTGTGCAACACAAAGGAACTCTATCTAGGTATATTTTGTGCAATATTTATGTATGGTAATATTTCTGTATCATGCATCCACCTAGCATCTGTTATTATCTAACACAGGCATAAGTAAATTAATTTTAGGTGACATTCCCCCAAAAAAGTAATTCTTTACTTTTTGTAGAACAGCCTATTAATTTGTGATGATGTGATCACATTCACAAGCAGCTCTACAAAGATTTTGGAATTGGACAGGAAGCAAGAGCAGTTTACTCTTCCTCTTCCCACACCTTGGTCAGCAAAGTCGCAATTTTCTGTGAGAAAAGTATTCATCCTTTCCCACAACAGGAGATTATCTTCCTTCAGAGTCTTCAGGAAGGGGGAGAAGTCTTTTTCATGTCTTTATCATGGATAAAAGTAAAACAATCCCAGCCCTGTAGGCAGGGTATATACATATACAATGCCGGGTTCCTGACCTAACCACGACCCTCGGGGGTGAGTCCTTGGGAAACAAATCTCATTAATAGAGTCAAGTCAGTGTTGCAGTTCAGTGAAAGAAGAAAATCAAATGCGAGGAACTATCAAGAAAAGCAGAGGATACAAACAGAAACACCGCTGTGCCACCACAGTTCATCGACAGTGTGAGGTCTTTGTGCAGATTTGGTTCTTTCATCCCCGAAACGTGTACTACTGGAAACAGTTCAAAGGCAATAAAGTAATAAAAGGTAGGGAACAGCTTTAAGACAATGACTTTTTTGTTCAGAAAAAAACCCTGGAGATGGAAGGAAAACTGAGGTATAACCAGTATTAGCTGCTCACCATCTCTTCCAAAACAAGACACAGGAGCCCTAACACACTTGTAGGAGTCAGGTTCAAAGCAAGGGAAAGGGAGCAGCTCTTCACACAAGTCACAGGCTGATAAAACTCCTTGCCAGCTGCTGCTGAGGATGCAAGAAGTCCACAAGACTTCAGCGAAGACGATATAAGCCCTCAGATGAAAGATCTAAACTGGGTTATTACACAGACTCAGGAAACCCCCTGGTGTGAAAATCATAGAACCATTAAGGTTGGGAAAAGTCCTCCAAGATCATTAAGTCCAACCAATGACCAAACATCACCATGCCAACTAAACCATAGCACTAAGTGCCACATCCAGTCATTTCACAAACATTTCCAGGGATGGTGACTCCACCAATTCCTGAGCACCCTGTTCCAATGTCTAATCACCCTTCCAGTGAAGTTCTTCCTGATGTCCAACATGAACCTTCCCTGGCACAGCCTGAGGCCATTTCCTCTTGTCCTGTCACTAGCTGCTTGGGAGAAGAGGCCAACCCCCAGCTGGTTCCACCCTCCTTTCAGGTGGTTGTAGAGAGTGAAAAGGTCCCCCCATGAGCCTCCTTTTCTCCAGGTTAAACAACCCCAGCTCCCTCAGCTGCTCCTTGTAGGACTTGTGTCCCAGACCCTTCACCAGTTTCACTGCCCTTCTCTGGACTCACTCCAGCACCTCAATGTCCTTCCTGAATTGAGAGGCCCAGAACTGGACACAGGATTTGAGGTGTGGCCTCACCAGTGCCAAATACATCAAGAGTTTGGGTCAGAAAATGGGGAAAGCATCATCTATGTTCACACAGTTCTTACTCTTCCCTAGGAGTCCACTTCTGAAGTCAGACTGTTCCTCTCTCTTCTTGGTTCATTTTACTTGCTCCTTCTTTAGTGGGTCTCAGTGTTCTTGGACAGAAGCACAGCTGGGTATTGGCCAGAACACCCTCTCCAGCAGCCCTGACCTTCTGCCTGCCCAGGTTTGCATCACCATAGATGGCAAGCTGCAGGCAGGGAGGGGAAAGCGTCTCACCCTTTTTATTGTCCTAAGCATCATTCCCAGCCAGATAGAGACACTCTGCCATCAGGTACCATCAGTCACACCAATACCAGAGACACCAGCCCTGCTCACTTTGAGTACTCCAGAGGAGGTGGTGCCTGTGAGCTGGAAGAAACTGCAGCCCAGCCCACAACAAGGGTTATCTCTCACACGGCTGTCCTGCTCCCCACATCTTGTGTTTTGGCTGATGCTCTCCCAGGCACTGACTCCTCAAGAATAGAAAGCTTAGTGTGGAACAGTACATAATTCCTATGTTCTTTAATCCTCTTTGTCCTGCTTGAGTCACTTAGCATTCATTTACATGCTAACAAAAAACAGAACATAGTAAATGATTCTTTAGTATATTACTACCAAAAATGTTTAATTGGGATGCTTGTGGGTCTTACTGTACATTTGTGCACATTAATATTCCAACAGTTGGGAACACTGACTCACAGTCTTCGAAATGCCTGCTTTTGACATTTGGGCACCTTGTAAAAGCACACAATGCCAAGCTGTCACAGAGCTGGATAAGCAGAACCAATTCGGCTCCAAGCCCAGCTCTCAATATCATCAGTGGTTTAATCACCAAAAGTATTCACCCTCAAACAATATAAAAAGTTAAATTACCTATAACCTTTTGGACAAAAAAGCTACCAGTTGCACAACTGATTCCTCAAACTTACATAATTCCAATGTCAACAATGGTGGAACAAAGATAAATAGGATCAGTACATCCTCATACAAGTACCTTTCAACAATGAAATCGTTCTTAAGAAAAAAACCAACTTTCCTAGCCAATTCCACATTCATAAATTCCAGTGAAGTTAACAGGTTGAGGTACTTTAAGAAGAATGTCATTTCTTGATTCGTAGTGTACCAGGTGCCATTAGGTAAAAAAGCAAAGTGCTATTTTTCATGCAGACTGAAGTAACTGAGCTGCAGCATCACTCTCAGACCGCTGCAGCAGCCTGCAGCAGCCACTGTCTGAATGCGAATGTAGCAAACATGATTCCCTCACTCCTCAGCCAGAATTCAACCTCTTGAGTGGTTTTATGAGCTGAAGGTCCCAGTTCCTGTATGTAAAGCAGTTTCTGCAGTCACCCCCTGACCCAGAGGACCAGCTGTAAAATGGTGCATCAGTAGCACACTCTCATCAACCCTCTACTCCCCCATCCCCGGGCCTCAGGAGAAGCCAAAAGGAGACCTGGGAACTCTGCCACAAGCCAAGGTGATCTCCTGTGCTCACCTAGTTTCTATCCTAGCTACAAGCAAGGATCTGCTCACAACTAGTGTTCCTGATGTTTACAAAAGTTTTTTTTCTTAGGAGGCCCGACAAGGTGTGCTCAGCCCTCCAAAATCCCTAGAACCCAAACACAGCCCAAAGCTTGCAGAGTTAGGCAAACAGAACTGTACTTTTGCCTTGTTGCAGGGAACTGATCAGAACTGATTGCACCATAACACACCAGAGATACTCAAATGGCAGAACTGCTGCAATAATGCTTCCTGTGGAAAATTACATTCTGATTTATGGATGCAGCAACTTTTGGATATAAGTATTTCAATTCAAAGAACCATCATTTTTAGCAGGCCATCAGAATATGTAATTTCTGTTCAACTGCTCTCCTTTAGCAGATGAAGAATGTTTCCATTTTCAAGCACCGTTTCTGTCTTATAACATAATTTGAGTCACAAATTCTGGAATTTACCTTTTAGAACCCAAACCCAAATATTTTACAATGTTCAGCTACAGAAGGACCATTATGACAATTCCATTTAAAACAACTTGTGCAATTTAGCTGTTAGTTAAGGCAACACAATAAACATACCAGGACACCATAACCATTTGGTTGGATCTACACAATGTGTTTTAAAACAACTCTAGCTACTGAAAAAATCTCTACAAACATCAAAAAGTCATGGCTTGGGTTTATTGGAAGGCTGTTTTTTTAAATTTAAATACTGGTTAGTACATCTTTTGGTGACTCCTCTTTTACATAAGAATGTTGAGAGCTTTTCCTGTAAGAATTCAACAGCTGCTTGACTTCCCAATTCACTGAGGGATGTTTTAACTACTGCTGTTATTTAAACTCAAAGAACTCACGATACACACAGAACTAGTCGTATTTCTGACCTGCAAAGAGCAAAACACATCCTTTCTTGTAAGACTGCAGGTCAGATTCATAGAGAACAGGTTTTCATCAAATGAATGAAGGCCATGATCTATAATGTTTTTCTCAGATGATGCCAAATGGCAAAATAAAAAAGGGAATCATCCAACAGGCCAGTAGTTTGAGTTACGTATTCTGCTCTGACACCAGTTATCTTATGCAGGATAAGTTTCACCCACCATGAAGTTTTTTCACTCGTTGGGAAGCTTGTTCTTTTAAACGCTACTTTTTACACCTTTATCAGTATCACAGATTGGAAACTAATGTTCTAGATAAATTTATTAACTAATTTAGTAAACTAAGGAACCGATAAAATCCCGAACACACCACTTCCTGGTGAAGTTCTTCTGACAGTCTAAATTACCTCCTTCTTTTAAGGAGTGAACTCACAAAGATGCGCCTGAGACTCAGGCTTCCATGCAACACCCTACGTGTTCGTAGTGAGATTTGAAGTTCCTTATCCAAATCGTGTTTCTGTTTCTATGTTGAACCTCACGCAACAATCAAGTCCCACTCGCGTCTGAGCCCGACAATCAACTGATTATACACGAGTATCTACGGATGATGCCTGCTACAAGTACCGCGCAGTTCTCAGCCGAAAGCTCCCTAGCTCTCAGGAAGCCCCAAAGCTATTCCAGCGACGAATATTCCCATTCCTGTGAGGATGCAGCTTTCTGTTATTCGCACCTCAACAGCTCCAAGAAAACGCCTAAAATTCCTGCTGGAAGCAGCTGCCGCACAGCACAGCTCTGTGTAGCAGGTCCTGCACCAACACTTCTCCTGCCCGGCAGGATGCCCGCCCTGCCCGGCCACACCGCCACGGCTCAGGGCCGTGCTCGGGCGTGAATCTCATCCCGGGCAGTGCCACGGGAGAGCTGCGCGCTGCACATCCCGGCATGCCGGGAGCAGCTGCCGAGCGGGGCCGAGGCGGGCCCGGCGCCGCCGCTCGCCCCGCCGCAGGACGGATGAGGGACACGGCCGCAAAAGCCCGGCAAGGCATGGCGGACTCGTCTTCCCGGTGCCGGCGCGCTCCCGACGGAGCAACACACGGGAAAGCTCCGGCCCTGCCGGAGACCACTGCTCTCCCTGTCAGCGCCTGCTCCCCATTCCCTGCGGAGCGGGGGCGGAGCGAGAGCGGCGGCAGCCGCCGGTGGCACTTAGAGGTCACGGCTCCCCGCTCCCCGCTCCCCGCCCGGGGCTCACCATGGCGGCGCGGGGCGGCGCCGGGATCCAGAGGCCGGGGGCGGCGGGAGGCAGCGGGGGCGGCGGGCAGGANCCGCCGCGCCAATCGGAGCAGCGGCGGGCGCTGAGTACGGCCCCGGGGTGGGTCCGCCCGGCCTGGGAAAATCCGGGAAAACGCGCCCGCCCCGGGCGAAGGTCAGCAGGATAAGCGCTGCAACAGCGATTTCCCTACGAGGGGGAAAAAAAGTATAAGCTTGTTCTGCCTTAATGTAGCCTTTTCAAAGATGTATAAAACCTTATTCCCTCCCTCCTAACGACAGTCAAAGCTTCTGCACCTTGGCTCCTGTGAGAACATAGTCTAGGAAATACACAGGGCATGCCACTAAAACGGCTTCAGAAGTTCCAGAGACAGTAAAGATTGGGTAACAATATTATATTCTGTATTATATATATTATTCTGTATCAGAGGAAATAAGTGAAAGTCTCCTTTTTCATTCAATAAAACAGTATGACAATACAAAGTTATAACTACTACTGCATCATCTTATTTTCTTCAGTATTACTTACAGTCAGCAACTAAGATGCTTAAGACCCCGCATCACAAAATTCAGCATCTCCATCTTGTCTAAAACTGTTGCAACGAATAGCTGGGGTTGGAAGGGTTCTTTAGAGGTCATCTAGTCCAACCTCCATGCTAAAGCAAGTTCACCTGGAGCAGGTTGCACAAGATTGCATCCAGGCAGGCTTTTAGTATCTCCAGAGAAGGAAATTGCACAACCTTTTTGGGCAGCCTGTTCCAGTGCTCCGCCACTCTCAAAGTAAAGATAATCTTCCTCATATTCAGATGGAAGTTCCTGTGTTTCAGTTTGTGCCCGTTGTCCCTTGTCCTGGCACTGGGCACTGCATTTCTTGCTCTTAAAATATGGAAATAACTATACATTCACAGTAAGAGCACTCTAATTATAAACAGATCAGCATATTCAAACAAATACAAGACTTGTAATGACTTTATTTAGACACATTTTGTGTTTTCACTATCAGTTTTGACAGATGGGTGGAAGACCACAAGCTGTCCCGCATTCCACTTTTAATAAATGTACAGTAAGCCACAGCAGAATACAAGCTGGAGAAAAGTTCTGTCAGCATTTTCCATTCATTTTGCTAAGTGCCAACACTATTTTGGTTTGCTTGTGCCATGCTTATGTACACTGACCCCTGTGGGAGAGGGCTTCAAGTGAGATGGAAGCTGCTAGTACGAGCGGATGGCCGGCGGGACGGTCTGGCAATCCTGCTCGTTCAGAGTTCTGTCGATCACTGGTCTGTACTTCAAGGTAACCTAAAGTAAGAGGGAACAAAGACTTTAGGACAACAGGATTCAGAGAATGAGATCCAAAAAACATCAACAGTTAAGATTTTTATAGGGTCAGAATTCAGTTCTACCTTTGAAATACCATAAAGACGTTCTCCTAAACGTCCAACAACAGGTTTTGTCACCATTAGAAAAAAGCTTTTGAACTAGCCACAAGAGGAAACACAATTCCAGCTCAGATAGCAAAGTCACTTCCCAAAGATCAACAGTAACTTCTCCCAGATATGCCTACTGCTCAACACCAGAATGTGTTAAATTTTGTGACAATCATTTGCACGAGTATCACCATTTCCAAGGCTGTTTATGAGAGACAGCAAAAAAGACCCTCAAGCACCAAGCTCAAAGTACCTTTCCAGTTGGGATATCCACATAGGAAAGGGTGTGCTTTCTCCAGTGCTCCTCAAATGGCTTCCTCTCTTGGCCTTGGAGTGGCTTAGAGTAGTCAAACTCATCTACCCGTACCTAGGGAGAAAATAAGATTAGTATAGACCACAAGCTGTATCTGCAAATCACTTCACAACCATAGAATTAGCTGCCTTTCAATTACACCTGTAACCCAGCATGTCTCTGGACAGACACCAAGCTTTCTCTTAACACTGCCTGTGTCCAATTTGAAATGCTCAGGCTTAACAAGGGCTCTAACGTAACTTTTCTTGCACAGGACAATTATTCTGTTTATGCATCTTTATGTCCTGTTTATGCATCCATGATATTATTATGATAGTCCTGTTTTAGAGGTCTCTAATCACTCAGGTGTGCACATGGAACTCTTCTCTAGATCATTCCCAGTGTTCCATGTATTGGTCCTTTTATAAATAACAAATAAGAATAGGTAAAGCAGAACAGCTAGGACCCCAAACAAACAATACACTAATCTTAACACTGAAGACTGCACTTTGAATAAGTCACAAATCTAAAATAATCCATCTAAGGACACATAACAAGGAGATTCAATCCTACGTGCAGGTCACAGAAAATATTTATACCTTATAATCCTCTCTGGCATGGGCACCCCGGGACTCTTTGCGAGCCTCCGCAGCATAAATGGTTTGTAAAGCACAAAGCATCAGGTTCTGCAGCTCAAGGGTCTCCACCAAGTCAGTGTTCCACACAATACCTGGTAAAATATTAAAATGCTATGGAAGATGGTCTACAAACACGGGAAATTCACGTGAGTGAACCAAAGGCGCATCATCAATTGCACTTAAATAACCAAGTTCTCTTAAGATACACCACAAGACATGGCAGTATCTGTCTGCATCATGATCTGCTCAGCTGGAGCATGAAAACTGAGTGCTCAGCCTATGAATAGTCTTGCTACCTTTTTACAACTCCCCGGCCTTTTCAGAAGATACTGACAAAGTCTGTCATTCATCTTAGTATTTGGACAACTTCACATCACGTTCTGAGAGCAGTTTGTACCTTACACATTTAAATCCAATTTCAGTCTCTGCTTCTTTGAAAGTTTACACAACCAGAAAACGACTGGTAAGGCCAAGTATTTTACCTGACTACCATGTTTAATAAGTAGGGCTCTACATAATATTTTGAAAGATTCAAAATCTTCAGCCAAACATTCAAGAAACACACGAGGTTTACAGAAAAAAAGAAAACCAAAACCACCAATACCCTTCTCAGAGTACTCTGGGCAAGGTGTGGTCTTTGCTATCAAATTACCTCTGTCAAAAGTCTTTAGATGAGCCAGATCACCATAAATTTGGCTAAGTTTCTCACAGCCTTCTTGGAGTACAGAACCAGTACGAAATACAGCAGCATGGCTTTGCATTGTCTGCAACACAGAGAAACAAAATCAGTTTGGTATGAAGCATATGAAAGCAGATGACTTCCTTAGCTCCAGCAGAGCTTGATACAGAGTTTTTCTGAGTTCAAACTTGTCTGCAGCCTGAAAAACCCCCCATTCTTCCATTCACCCCAAACAACTGAAACCCCACTCTATTATACAGCAGGTAAACTACACAAGAGGAATAACCATGAAGGGAAGACGGAATTAACAAAAGTGATACAACCTTCGCTGCACAATCTTCTCACACACGTTTTACTTCTGCATGGCAAATCCTGAAGTGCACTTTGCCAAGTCACCAAACCCCATTGTTGCTTGCAGCTTGTCCCACCCTGTCCCCAAGAGCTTCCCAGGCTTACCTTCTGCATGTTAAGTCGCACTTCTGAAGTCCTTATGCTTCCATCAGCAAACCTTAACTTGTCAAGATTAGCAACTGACTCTTCACCAGCATTTGGTTTAATGGGGGGAACTGGCTCTCCTAATACAAAAATTCCAGTAAGTTTGGTAGTCAGGCTTGGGTTTGGTATCTGGCAGTTTCATAGACTAGCAATTACTAAAAATCAGATTTGATTAAAACATAATCTGTTTTCTTTATCTGAGATACATAGTAAGTGTAACTTCCCTGAAGTCCCACCAATTGTATCCATATATTTAAAGTTCTCAGTGGAGCATGAATCCCATTCTTTCCTATAACAAATAATACAGATTTTATAGGTTTGGCAAAATTCTGCTGTTCATTCCTTCGAAGCAGCACTTGATGAAAATTCTTCTAAACTATGGAATAAGCCAGTGGAATAACCTTCTGCTATGCTTTCCTCGTCTTCTCACGCCCAAACTTCCCACCTTTTCTTGCATGTGTAAGGGACCAGGACAAGTCAATAAGCTTGGCAGTTAGACATGAGCCCTGCATCTTGTCTCTAATACGGGAAGCTGTGTGTTACTGGGCAACAAAGTAAACACAGCATCTTACCAGCACAGTTCATCTCACATGTAGCTTTGCATTCAGATTAATAAACCCCTTCCTACAATTTCAAACTCTAAAGAGCCACAGAAGGATTTGAAAAAACGTTGGCACAAAGCCAGACACAGTAAGCACCATAAGATCTACACTGATTGCATGAGGAATCATCAGCCTCTGCAGTTGATGCAGTTTGGACATTAAGAAATAAGAAAACGGACAACTACTTCTGGACTCCAGCTGCTCTGGCAACGTAACTGGCACTTCCAGTATTTTGCTGGGGGTTGGAAGGGAGAGCTTTCTTCTTTGTTTCTCAGGTTGCTGAACCAGATTATTTAAAAATATATAATATTCAGCAGTAAGAATCCACGGAATGAGATATTGCAATTTTTAGTATCTATCTCTTATCACTTGCATGTCAGTCCTTCTAATAAATAAATCAGCAAGGTGGCAGCAAATTCCACTATACAGAAAGTGCCAAGTGTAAGACAGATTACATTTTGATGTAGAAGATGGTGAAGGATGTAGAGAAGTCAGTCTTCACACTCAATATTCTGTGTTAATTTGTCAAGAATCCTAACTGTTCATGCCAATAGCATTGACCCAATTCTAGTTCTAAAAGGATCAATTACAAAGCAAACACTATTGTCAAAACATTTGCATGGCAAAGAACACGCCTACAAAAAGCATAAACACCAATTTCTTCTTTTCTAACAAATAAGAGCCTATGTATATCATTCTAAATTTGAATCAGGTAGCAACAACTCTTCATTGGGCAGAAATTACATCATGAAGGCAAATGTCTCTAGAAAAGTGAGACTTACCAGGCTTGCATGTATTTGCAATAGTCAGGGCACAAGCACGACCGAAGACCACCAAATCCAGAAGGGAGTTTGCTCCAAGTCGATTTGCACCATGGACGGATGCAGAGGCCGCTTCCCCGCAGGCATATAACCCAGGCACCACCTTATCCTCACCATTCACGTGTGTGATCACCTGACATTGCACACACTCCATTAATACTCAGCTTTTTTAAACAGTCTCACAGTGCCAACCTCCTTATTTGCAGAGGCCACATGGATGTAAGGATGGAACACAACAACCTTTTTTCCAACTCTAAACCCAGAATTACCTTAGCTCTAAAGGGCAAGTAATATACAAGTAATATACAAGTAATGTGTGCAGTATGTAAACACAGATGGGACTAAACCCCAAGATCTCCTTATGTATGCTTATGAAGAGTGCATGGTTCCATTTCACCATAACCCTGCAGAAAGTCAGAAACACACAGGAATAAAGTGTGATCTGCACACGCTTCTAAGGCAAAATTTTACACTGAAATTTAACAAGTACAATACACAAAGAGAAGAATTCAGTTGACACCATCACATTGACTTCCAACTAGCGTCAGTTGGAGGATCTGCTTTAGTGTTTAAATTACGTGAACTACAGAGGAATAATACACGTTAACTCATGATATAGAATGCCATAGAGCCCTACTTTGATCTATGTTCAACTATATTATCCTCGGCTTGATAAACAGAGAATTGTTGTCACACGTGACAGTAACTTCATTTTAGATGTTTCTTGGAACTCCCATCTCCAGATGGACTGGAACATGGTTATCAAGTTATTTTAAAACACAAAAAAGATTGTGTGTTTTAAGTACTCTGACATCATTATTCTATTATTATTAAAAATTGTATTAATCAGCCTTATGTTTACGAAAAACATTCTTAATGCTTTTCTATTTGGAAAATAACTTTCTAGTATGACAGTGAAAATACAGCCCACAAGTGATGTGTATTCCTTACCTGTCCTTTGTAGTTAGTAGGAATACCTCCCATATTATAATGCACAGTAGGCAGGACAGGGATAGGCTCTTTAGTGACATCAACTCCAGCAAATATCATGGCTGTTTCAGAAATCCCTGGGAGACGGGTTGCCAGCTGCTGTGGTGGCAAGTGGTGCAACTGCAGGTACACATGATCTTTTTCAGGACCACAACCCCTACCAAAAAAAAAGCAACATTGGAATACATAACAGGAATTTACGAACACTAGCAGCATTTCTAATCAAATTTGTTTCATCTGTGAAAATAAATAAGTTCTTTTTCAAATGTTATCTGACGAAAATTAATATCTAGCATATTTAATAAGACTGCGGCACTTGGGTGAATTGAGGCCATTTTCCAACTCCCAGTTTTCTCTTCACAATAATTCACATTACTTAAGTCTTTAAACTATTACATCTCTGCAGAAATATGTAAAAATTGGATAGTAAGTCAAGAGGACAGAGCACCAAATTATTTTAATTGTTTGTAGTAAGAGTATATACATTAAACTTGTTTGAGCAACTGTCTCTAGACACACTGAATTCAAACAGGAGACTCTTAACATCATCTGTTCTCTGCCAGTATCATTAGGAATTAACAAGAAAGATTTCTGCTTCACACACAGATATCACCTTAACAGTCATTAAAGCTCACTGTCATGAATTGCCATGTGCTTATCAAATGAAGTATTGCACTTCCTACAGTCTAGCATGATTAAGTATTTATTCTGCAGCTTTGTTAAGAGCATTTAACTAACCTTCCTTCACGGATTTCTATGGTCATAGAGCGAGACACTACATCCCTAGAAGCCAGATCCTTGGCAACAGGTGCGTATCTCTCCATGAATCTTTCACCTTGACTGTTGATTAGAATACCTCCCTCTCCACGACATCCTTCTGTGATAAGGCAGCCAGCCCCATAGATACCTGTTCAAGAAAGAAAATGCCATCAAAGGAGATTCTCTACACAGCTTTACAAATGTTCATCAGGATAAACAAGGTCTTCTCAAAATAATGCAAGCAGATCAGAGGGGCAGATTTTATTTCCACCCTAATCATACCACCAGGAACTGTCCCTCAAGAGTACATAGAAAAAAGTGTTGTTAGTCCTTTTAAACACTCTTTCCGAAAGGTAAGCAAGTTGATCTGGAACACCCACAGTATTTCAAGTATTAAAACTAGAAGTGATCTGCACCCATCAATATGTCAGGAGAATTTTACGAAGACCTTGTAGACCTTCAGCTATTATTTTAGGACTTTTAATAAACCGGAAGTTGATAATCTCAAGGTCCGTTTGCTCATTTTTGTTACCTCTTCTCCTATGCTAAAGCAGTACAGGATGGCTTCAAATCCTGTGGAATGTAAAAGCTTACTCGGTTTTCTTCTCCTTTAGAGAAGGAAGGCCTAACTTGTTATCCTGCAGCATTGGTCATCACAGAAAACAAAAAGGCGAACTAACTCATGCACTTGATAATTATCTTAAAAGCTACAGAATTATCATATAAGCAATGAAGCTTTAACTAGAAAAACCTTAACTAAGTCAACTGAATATTGGATCTCTACGATACAACAACATTGTAAAAGTATGCAAACCATTTACAAAAAATCACATCACAAATTACACTGAAGCATCTAATTAGCTACAAATCTAGCTTGTGATCATTGTTATTCACAGTTTAGATACTGCTCATGAGCTTTAAAACCGCAGTTCTAAATAATGTACCTGGACTTCAACTACCCCACTTAATATATAATTCCCTAATATTTGCACCTATCCTATCCTCTTGTACCTAATATCAAACCCCTTAAAATATTAAGGACAATGGAAATACCAGTTTAAGAGGTGGTTTCAGCTTGTAATTCATAAAACCTGTCAGCATTGTAAAGACAGCACCTCAAAATACAATGTGAGAAAGGTCTCTGCTGTTCTAATTTAAAGAGCAGTGTTAAGTATCTTACTCTCAAATTTCTACTCAAAAACAGTTGCAGACAAGTCTAAACACGTCACAAGCAACTACTCAAGTGCTGCAGAAAAGTGCGAACTGACTTGAGTACACCATGTTTCAGGTGACATCACGCTGGTGACCTGTCACTAGTGGGATTCCAGAGGGCTCTGTCTTAGGCCCTGTGCTCTTCAACATTTTCATAAATGAGTGGACACAGGACTGTAAGGGAAACTGAGCAAGTCTGAACATGGTACAACACTGGGAGGAGCTGTTGATTCCCTCCAAGGCAGGGAGGCCCTGCAGAGAGACCTCGACAAATTAAGAGGACTGGGCAATCACCAACTCTATGAAGTTCAACAAGGGAACGTGCAGGATTCTGCACCTGGGATGGAGACAACCCTGGATGTACAGACAGACTGGGGAAGGAGATGCTGGAAAGCAGTGCCATGGAAAGGGACCTGGGAGTCCTGGTCAGTGGAAAGTTGACCATGAGTCAGCAGTGCCCTGGCAGCCAGGAGGGCCAAGTGTGTCCTGGGGGGCAGCAGGCACAGCATCGCCAGCCGGGCAAGGGAGGGGATTGTCCCGCTCTGCTCTGCACTGGGGCAGCCTCACCTTGAGTGCTGGGGGCAGTTTTGGGTGCCACGATATAGAAAGACATTAAACTATTAGAGAGCATCCAAAGGAGAGCAACAAGGATGGTGAAGGGCCTTGAAGGGAAGCTGAATGAGGAGCAGCTGAGGTCACTTAAGTCTGTTCAGCCTGGAGGAGACTGAGGGGAGACCTCATTGCAGTCTACAACTTCTTCATGAGGTGAACAGGAGGGGCAGGCACTGATCTCTTCTCTGTGGTGACCAGTGACAGGACCCGAGGGAATGGCCTGAAGCTGTGTCAGGGGAGGCTTACGTTGGATAGTAGAAAAAGGTTCTTCACCCAGAGGGTGGTTGGTCAGTGGAACTCCCACCAGGGGAGTGGCCACAGCACCAAGCCAGATGAAAGTTCCAGAAGTGTTTGGACACTGCTCTCAGGCACATGGTGTGACTCTTGGGGTGTCCTGTGCAGGGGCAGGAGTTGGACTCAATGAACGTGATGGGCCCCTTCCAACTCAGCATTTTCTGTGATTCTGTGACATTTTAAAACAACATGAAAAATCTGTTCAACTCATTAAGAATAACGCTGTAAGTACTATTTCATATTCTGTACCTGTAGGGTGAAACTGCACAAATTCTAAGTCCTGGCAAGGAAGCCCAGCTCGTGTGACCATGGCAGTGCCGTCACCAGTACTGGTATGAGCAGATGTGCAGCTGAAATAAGTGCGGCCATACCCACTATGGAACACAAAAGTCAACAGAATTAGCAGGAAGAAAAGTTAAAACATCACTAGAACATACCACCAAACTATGCTGTTTGCACAACTGTGGAAGTAGAGAAAAGGGTTAATAAGAAAAGTGCAGAAGTTTTACCATCTCCTGTACCAGTTCAATCAAAAGAAAACAAAACTGGTTTAGCACAGTTATGCTCAACCATATTTGAAAAATGGCTGGTGACAAGCTCCAAGAAAAAGAATACCAATTCCAAAGCAGGATAGTTAGGTTAATATCAGAAGCCTTTCTGCGAGAAAAAAAAAGTAATTTCAGAAAGTTCTCTCAATCCATACCATTCCACTTCATTTGAACTATCCCTAGCAGTTTTATAAAAAATAACATATAACAATGGTTTAGATCCCCCTGGTTTTATATTCTTAGATGGCCCTGGTTTTATATTCTTAGATTTAAAAACATAGTTGTCCAGGTACTAGACATGAATTATTATGCTGCAAACATAGCAGCATAGGTTAGCCTCCAACATTACTGAGAGCAGCCAATCGGCCCAATTTCAGGACAAACTCTCAGGAGAAACAGCAACGTACATATTCTACGTACCTCAAAGTACACAAGCATGAAAAATGCATTAGAAAGACAAATTTATAAAAGGTTGCCTACATAATTTATTTGTAAGTGTGTCTTTTACAGATACATTTATAAATATTTTTCATATTGAAATAGAACACAGCCATAAGCAGCAAAAGATTAATGCAAATAGCATTCTAATAAACATATACAAACTTTGCAACCAAGTAATGTTAAGTTACACTCATATTATGATAATTTCATCCTAGAACACTTAGAATTATAGTGGCAATATTTCAGTGAAATAGATTCTCTGGAATTTTGACAAAAGCTGTTTCCGACAGGAAATTCAGAACTCCACAGACAGACATGTTGGTAGCACTGCAACAATGTCTGTTTTAAACAGCATGTTTTAAAAATCGAACACCATCTGAATCATATACATTACTCTTACACATTCTTACTTTATGTCATTGTTCTAGAATTCAAAGTTAGACCTCATACCAAATTTATACGTGGTCACAAAATCAGCATGTGCCTTCTTTCAGAGGGAATGACTGAATTCAGTTATATTCCTTTCCTTTAAGTGTGGGGGGAATGAACCTATAAATTATATTTTGTCAATCAATGTATCTTCTCCACGCTGTGGATCTGAATACACGTACGAGCACACAAACTTGCAACTGGTAACACTCCCAAGTTTTGGTCCTTCATCCCAAATGTTACATTACCCAGTGGCGATGACTGTGTTTTTTGCCCTAAAACGATGTATGGTTCCATCTTCAATGCAGAGGGCAATAACACCACGGCATTCTCCATTCTCCATAAGTAGGTCCAAGGCAAAATATTCAACAAAGTAGCTTGTATCGTATCGTAGAGACTGGAGGAAAATTAGGAAAGGAACTTTTACTGAAGTAACCTCTCTTCAAAACTGTCAATACACATGGGCTGTATCACGATAAAAAACATCCCACCAACTCTCACGGAAGACTGTTTCCTCATAACTACTTTTTACAGAATTTGCTAATTAATCTATTCTAGCTTTAAAAGATACAAGTAGCAGCAAAAGCACTTAATTCTTAGCAGTCATGAGCTAGTCAGCACGACTCGTCATTTCACTCTACACTTGCCAACACATTAGCCAGCTGCAGTGCTCCATACATGTACAAGCACGTTGTACTTAAGCTCCCCCAGAGAAAAGGAAAACACCTCCTGGAGCCCAATAAACCAGCAGGAGCAGCAGGCACCGAGTCAAACATTCTTTCATGCCCTCAGGGATCAGAGCAGTGTTTGGCAGCATTGAGAATTTGTATTGCAGCAGCATACACAGTGCAAACCTAGAGGAGAGCAATTAGCTGGCTACCAAGTAAATAAAAAACAGTAGCCACCAGGTACTTGGATTTCTGGTTTCAAGTAGCTCACTACCATTTTCAAACAGCCAGAATTTCCTTCAATTATCATTTGTAGAATTAATAGGCAGACATGCTGGAACACTAGACACTTACTTGCCATAGAACAAGCTCAGGAATGCACAGTAGGCTTTAATTCACTTACACCTTGTTTCCCTCTCCTCCCAGTTTGAAGATGAGTGAAAAAAAATGCTGGCTTGTACCTCTTTTCAGAGTTCCCCAATGCTGCTGTGTCAAATTTTTGGGAAAAAAAAGGGCTTTTGGGGCAAAGTTTACATAAATTCTCTTTGGGTCTAGTTAACAGACACAAAAGTACTAACAGTGCAGAACTAGTCCAGACCAGAAAGCTGACACTAATTAGCATCCATTGTCTTCATCCTTCCACAGTGCTTCAGGAAGGGAGATAACCCAGAACTGCTATAAGCAATTCCCCTGCATTCCTCATTCATATGTGAACAGCTACATGTTTGTTTAGTCTGGGTTTGATTTTTTTTTTCAAACTGGGGCGGGGGGGAAGAAAAAAAAAAACGGTAAATGCACATGCAAAAACCCAAACCAAGTTTACTTCACAACACCTTACCCTGCCATACAGAGTATGTAAGAGTGAATGACCAGTCCTGTCTGCAACACAACAGCATCTGTGGGCCTGTCCTCCTTTTCCAAACTGAAGACTCTGTCCACCAAATGCACGCTGATAGATCTTTCCTTCTTCAGTTCTGCTGAACGGCATCCCGTAATTTTCCAGCTGTCGAACCCAAATACAAGCATCAGAAACTCTTGTGCATCACAATACAACAAGTTATTTTAAGGAGATCTCCTTGGAAGCTAGTGTTTCTAGCTTCCTAGTGAAGCTAGTAGGAAGTGTAAGGCTAGGCTGGATGGGGTAGCACCACCCACGAGTCTCACCTCTATCACAGCAGCCGGGGCTTGCTCGGTCATGTAGTGTATGGCATCCTGGTCACCCAGCCAGTCTGACCCTTTCACTGTGTCATAGAAATGCCACCTCCAGTTATCATCCTCCATGTTCCCCAGAGCAGCATTGATCCCTCCCTGAAAATGAAAATCCATTTTCCTGGAATTACATTACTCAAGGACAGCTTTAGTAGGTTTACCTCATTTCTATTAAAAATCACATACCAGTTATGCATCTGTGTACAAGAAATAAAGTCAGATTTAATGTGGCTGTGAAAAACCAGTGAAACTCCTTAGTTTCACAATGGCTTGTCCTGCTGTTTTGTGTAAAACAGTGAATCACAGTTACACTCAGGGGAGAAAAGTAGCACTGCATTTTGATAATGTTTAGAAAAGGGGAAGAAAAAAGAGGCAGTACAATGAAATGAAAATATAAGGGGAAATAAGGATTTTAAGAACAACTGGAAGTGAGATTAAAAAAATGTGTCTTGCAACATCATTAGCTTGGAAGCAAAATGAAATGTACCTGTTACTTACTATAAAGTTTGGCAGGGACAGGTCAAAGGTTGGACTCTTGTGATCTTAGAGGTCTTTCCCCAGCTTAATGATCCTGTGATTCTATGATGCAATACCCTCCAAAAAAGTCCCAACTAAATATGCAATATTTATAAAAAGAAGCACGGCCTTGAAACAAGATGTTCAAGTGCCCCATTCCTAGAAGTGTTCAAGGCTAGGCTGGATGGGGTCCTGAGCAATCTAATCTAATGCATAGAACCCCTGCTCAGGGCAGGAACTGGGTAACCTTTAAGGCCACTTCCAACCCAAACCATTCTGTGATTATTCTGCATCCAAATCAGCTTTCTGACAGCAAGCATTTTTTAAACATTTGTTCTGCCTCATTTCTCACCTGTGCAGCAACAGTATGAGAGCGTGTGGGAAACAGCTTGGTAACACAGGCTGTGTTAAACCCAGCTTCTGACAAACCAAAGGCAGCCCGCAGGCCTGCTCCTCCTGCACCCACAACAACTGCATCGAACTCATGGTCCACTACTGGGTATTGGGTAGAAATCTGGAAAAATAAATCAGTTTGTTATGATCACAGATAGTTCAAGAGGGGTCAAACAATTTTCATAAAAACACAAGCAGGATAGGTACAATGTTCTCAATAGGCTTTTGCAGCAATTGCTACATCTGTTATCCTCTCTTGGTTGGAAACCATCATTAAAAAGAGACACGCATTTCAGCAACTCAGTCTCACAAAATACTTAAAGACAACACTCCACTAAAAGCATGATATTTCATGTCTGTCAAGCATTTAGTGCATTACTGAATAACAATATAAAAAGTACGAACATACCGAGTCAGAAACCTTTGTGGAGGCATTTTTCTTTCCATAGACTGTGAAGTGTAAGTTCCGTGCGGGAGCCTGGCACGCTGCTGGCCACTACGCAAAGAAGCCAAGACAACTATTATGGAACAAATGTTTCCACAGGATAGACTTTCGCCATTCTCAGCTACCCTACATTTATAACAAATCTTCACTTACCACTGGCAGCACATATACAAGAATATTAATGTATTTTAGAGCTACCTGCAGTCAACTTCTGGCTTTCCTATAATCATGCCACATGATCAAAAAAAGTTTGACTGATGAGAGAATAGCCTGCAGTTAACAAGGCATCCCAGATTACGCATTATTTACTTCACTAACAGTGACCAGCCTCTCAGACCTGTCTGAGGCTGCACTGATGGAAGAATGTATTTGCAATTAATGCTGTAGTATTCTTGCAGTTTTTTCATAACTAAGCAAAGATGAAGGCAGCTTTGTGGAAACCATGGGAAGTAATGGAAAATTTCTCTCCTGTCAAGTAATCCTCAGAACTGGAATTATTTCAGGTGGTCACAGTACGGAAAATTAAAAAAGGTTGTAGTGAATGGTCTTCCAGCTGAGCATTGCTTCAAAAGTCAGAGCTATTTCTCTTATTCTTTATGAAATTAGAGACCAATCTGGAACCATTTATTAATACATAAACTAAGCACAAGGGTGCAAGTTTTACCCTTCTGCAATGTCACACCCTCCCCCCCGACATGTTCAAAACCAAACCAAAACAACAAGCACTGCACCCAAACCTACTCAGTATGCAATCTTTCCTTTGATAGATTAGAACAATCAGAATTTTAGTCTCCACCTCTCCAATGTATCGGAATTTGGTATTCCTTCTTTACAAAAAAAAAAAAGTTAAAAAAAAAAAAGCCTAACTCAGCATGTATGATTGCTGAGAACAGCGACACAAAGCCACATGTGGGACCTGTCCAGTGACATCGGCACTTCCCTATCTGAAATATACCCTAAAATTCACTGGAGTGCTATCTGCCTTTTCCAGCAGCTGTTACATTCATGGTTCCATCACCCTACAATATGCTAACGAGGAGCTCTTCCCTGCCCATTACTCCCAAATGTGCACCTCTTCTGTCATCTCTCAAGTGACCGACAGCACACATTCCTTAACCTAGTTTTATCATTTCTCAGACCAGTTTCCTCAAATTGTCTTCTTGCGTAACAGCAAATCTTACTGTGTCATTACACTTGCTAACACATTTCTGGTTTCTACTGTCACCTTGGAATAAGATCAGTCTCAACACCTATTCATAGTGTTCTACCAGCACTCTCCTCCAGGTAGCTACTCCCTCTGTTACACACGGCTGTGTTACCAGGCTTTGAGTCCGAACAAAAGTCCACAAAGCAGAAAAAGATGTTACACTTTTCTGAAGGAAACACTGATTGCAGTGATCCTGAATTGTTATGCTGCCAGGAAGATCATGGCCTTCATGAAACTTAAGGTCCAACGAGGGCCAACTCACTTCCATCTAAAACATGGAGACACTCTTTAAGCCTTTCCCTCTCTCTGTAGTTGTCTTTTCTGCACTTGCTTTGTAACACAAGTACAACTACCGCTCTTCTTTGTAATCCCAAGCTCTTCATGGACATGTAGGATGAGAACAGTGGGAAGAAATGGAAAACTCCCACCTCATCGTGGAGAAGAACAAGCCTTCACTCAAGACTTACAGCCCAGATAATACAAACCTGCCAGACGCCTCAGCAGCCCTTTCTGGGCACAAGCACCAGCCAGGTTCAAGCAACTCAGATATACACTGGCTTCCCACACAGGTCCAGAATCACAGAAGGCATTAGGTTGGAAAAGGCCTCTGAGACCATAGAGTCCAACCAATGACTAAACACCACCGTGTCAACTAGACCATGACATAAAAGTGCCATGTCCCATCTTCCCCTAAACACTTTCAGGAATGGTAACTCCACCACCTCCCTTGGCAGCCCATTCCAATGTCTAATCACCCTTGCTGTGAAAAAATTCTTCCTGATGTCCAACCTGAACGTCCCCTGGTGCAGTTTGAGGCCATTTCCTCTCATCCTGTCACCAGCTGCGCGGGAGAAGAGACTGACCCCCATGTTGCTACAACCTCTCCTCAGGCAGTTGCAGAGAGTGATAAACTTCCTTCTAAGCCTCCTTTCCTCCAGGCTTAACAACCCCAGCTCCCGCCGCCACTCCTCACAGGACTTGTGCTCAGACGCCTCACCAGCTTCGTTGCCTTTCTCTGGACTGGCTCCAGCACCTCAAGGTCCTTCCTCACCTGAGAAGCCCAGAACTGAACGCAGCAGTCGAGGTATGGCCCCAGCAGGGCCGAGTACAGGCGCACAACCACTTCCCTAGTCCTGCTGTACACGCTATACAGAATATACAGATACAGAATGAGTCTGTGGCGAGTTTTCTATCCCGCTGCTGGGACCGCACCTGCCAGGCTCCTCCAGGGCCTTTCCCAGCACATCCCATTCCCGCTACCTCCCTCAGGACCTGCTCAGGGCCTCAGGCTACGGCGGTCGCTTCCCGAGCCGCGAGGCGGGGCCCAGCTATGCCCACAGCCACCTACTTCCAGGAACCTGCCCCCGGCACACGAGTAGCGAGGTCGGTGCCTCTCCAAAACAGCACCGGAGGGACCGAACCTGCCGGGGGTGGAGAGATCACCGGGCGGGTCAAGGTCGAGGAGGAGACAGCGGAGCCGGGCCGCCGCCGGCGGGAAAACAGGGCAAGACCAAGGGCAAGGGCAGGGACAGGAGGAAGAGCAGGGACAGAGACTCACCGCCCGGGAAGCAGCGGCCGGGCGCAGCCAGCGCTTCGCCAGCTCCCGCGCAGCTACGGCCGCCGCCGCCGCCATGACGCACCGCAGACTTGGGGGGGGGTGGCGGGGGAAAGGAGCGAACGGGCGTGCAGGGCGCACGCGCGGGGCTCGGCGGCACAGACCAACCGTGCCGCGAGGGGGAGCCCCCCGCGCCAAGCTCCCCTTCGCCAGAGCGATCCCACCCCACCCAAGAGCTGCGTGATGGAAGGTTCCTAAACAGCTCATGTTTTGAGCGTAATGAGTATCTAAAAAAAAAAAAAAAAGCGCCTAGGATTGCGTTACTGCCATTATTTTTCCTTGGTGAAATATTGAAAAATGTAGTTCTCCAATACTGTAAGATTCGGCCTCTTTTCTCTCTGACAGCGCCTTAAGTATTAAGAAATAAACAGGCCAGAATTATTTCCTGAAGTTGTGGGAAAGGCCATTTCGTAAACATAAGATTTGACAGAAGGGTGAAGGAAAGGCTGTATTTTCGCTCTAGGACAAAAAGTAGAATCAGCGACTCCAGAAAGCGGAACTCCGATGCCTCTCACGGCTGCGCTTCGCTGTCGGCGTCAATGGAATATAAAGGGCTCGTCAGGGGCGGCGACGGACGTCCGGCAGCGCTCAGGGCTCGGGCGAGTCCTTTCGCTGTCCCCCCCTCGGCTGCCCCCTCTTTCTCCCGGCTAATGGGCCGGCCCGGGAGGGGGCGGGGCCGGCAGGTGAGTGGCAGCGCCAGGGGTCCGCGCGCTCCCGGTCTCGTGCGTGGGGGTCCCGGCGTGGGGGGAGCGGGACGGGGGCGGGGGCGGGAATGGGGAATGGGAACGGGAACGGGAACGGGANGAGCGCGGCTAAGCTCCCAAGTGTCGGGGCCGCCGTTCGAGGGGCTCGGGCAGAATTCCTAGTCCTCCAGCGGCAGGAGAAGGTGGCAGCGGGAGCGGCCTCGGCCCCTCTGCGCGCAGCTGAGGCCGCGTCTCCCCTCTGTGCATCGCAGGTGCCTTCATGAATAACTTAAACGACCCTCCCAACTGGAACATTCTGCCCAATCGGCGCGATCCCGGCGATGACGGCAGCAGGTGGAACTACGCCCTGCTGGTCCCCATGCTGGGCCTGGCCGCCTTCCGTAAGTAGCGCTGGGCCCCCAGCCCGAGGGGGCTCCTGAAGCAGTGCGGTGATGGTGGCATGCTCCGCCTGGGGGCTTCCCCAGGCCTTGTTTATAGTGCTGTAAACAAGCACTGTTGGTATCGCTAAGGCAATGACCACTCCATACATGGAGTTGATTCCATATTTAATAAGCTCCAGTTTACAAAGCTCTGTCAAGAAAAATGGACGCAGGATATGCTGGAGAGCCTAGAGGTAACAACCCCAGATGTTGCTGATGTATATTTATATACTGGGCCTAGAATGTTCTTTGTGAAGTACCTGTGTAGATGCTGAAAGGCTGTGGCAGAGAAACTTTCCAGCTTTCTGCAGCATTCGGTGAGAATACTGCTTTCCCATGCGAACTAGCTGAGGAACAGTTTGGTATTTTGTAAACTATTTCACAGCTGCAAGTTGTTTGCAGGATTGTTATGGAGTAGCTCGATACAAACACTTAGAATGAGTGTTACATCGTTCAGCCAATCACTTTGGTGGGTGGCTGTTCAATAGTCCAATCATGTCATTCTTCTATTGCAAATCAAGTTATAAAAGACTGATTTAATTATTAATATAGAGAGAGAGATTACTCTCCTGAATTTGGACTCTCACGTCATTATTTCTCGCCGATCTCAGTACGTCACAGCGACAGTACCTGCATCATAAACCTCCAGTTTGTTTCTCCATGACTTTATTTTCCTTCTCTAATCCAAGTAGTGCGAGTATTGGCAGCAAAAGAATAGGGGTGCTTTACTTCCAGAGAAAGCATGATCATTTAAAGTGACTCACTGTGAAACAGGGACCACAGAAACAGATATTGTGGGGACATGTAAATAGAAGTGAGTATCATTTGGGAGGGCAGGAAAGAAAGTTTTTTACCACTTAGTAGCTTCATTTGAGGCATAGCTAATTAATCATACCTGTCATTGTTTTGTGTTATACTTGCATCTGAAGTCTCATTTATATATGATAGGTTGGATCTGGACCAGAGAATGTCAGAAAGAAATAGAAAAAGAAAAGCAGGAGTACTATAAAAAGGAGTCGACTTTACAGAAAGACCTGGAAAGCAAATACCGGGATATAATCACGGAGAATCGTCGCGCTGTTGCTCATCTGGAGGTGGAGCTGGAAAAGGAACGCAACAGGACCCTGAGTTACCGTGAAGCCCTCGTGTCCCAGAGCCGCAAGCTAGTAGAAGAGAGAAAGCTCCTAGAACAGGAGCAGGAGAAGCTGGAGCAAGAAAAACAAGTCCTTTTGCACACAGGAGCAGAAGGTACCTTGTACCAGAGTTGCCTGGCAAAGGAAGAAGAGTGGCAACAGAGAGCCAGTATTTTACTAAAAGAATTTGAAGAGGGACTGAAAGAAAGACAGGACATCTACTGCAGTCTTGTTGTACCCAGAAGTCAGAGACTGGAAATAGAGAAAAATCTGCTAGTTAAAGCAGCAACTGATCCTGTTGCTATGGCTTTACATGTGGAGAGTGGCTTAAAAGATATTTTCAAACATGATCACTACTGTGGCAATGTGCTGAACAGAACCAGAAGTCAAAATGGAAAGCTTATGTGGTTGTATCTGAGGTACTGGGAACTAGCTGTTGAACTGCAGAAATACAAGAGGGTAGAAAAGGCCATGTTAGGAAAACGCTGAGTAGGGGAAGCAGTGGGGTTCTGTGAGATCCACCGAGCATGGTAGGGACAATCACAGTTGTAGTCCGAAGCTGTTAAATTCTTCTGCTGTGTTGCCATCTCTCCTCCTCCTTGCACTTGTATTTGCATGGGACATGTATAGTGCTGGTGCCTTTCCTCTCACTAACAACAGATGCTCTGGTGAGCTGTGCATGCTGTTAAACTCTGTGAGTGTGTTTGTGTTGCAGTATAGAGGTATGCCAACTCCCACAGGTATCAGAAGCAGCAAAACAGAACAGGGTGATTTTGCCTCACTGATGGTCAGACTCCATCAACAGAGAATGGTGGTTTGTCTCCCCCAGGTGCAGCAGCACATTGCGCTCCTTATCCCTCACATTTTACATGGTGTCTTAACAGTCTCTTTTTTTATTATTATTATTTTTTAAAATTTTGTTTAAGCAAGACTGATTTTGAGGCAGATGTTTGGGAGAGACAGCGTTGGAGCCAGCTGCTTGACGCATAAATCTTATGTGTCTGTATGTACAATTACATAAATATATATATGTGTGAATGTGTGTGTGTAAGCATATGTGTTAGTATTCTGAGGGGGGGAATAGTTCGATCCTGTTTCAGATTAATCAGTCTTGCATTGTCTTCCAGCTTAATATACAAGTAGTGCTTTATGAATGAAACATCCAAAAGATGCTCATTCAAATAACACATAAAGTAACAGACTGATGCCTCACTGGCACTTGGGATCCATTCTCAAACACTAGGGAGTGTATAAACTGGAGGTTTTATTTTCATATATTGGAGGAGTTAATTTAAGAATACTTGTTTTTTTCTCAGTCAAGGCTTTAGTTGTACCCCAACAATGTGCCACCAGTATGGATGTCCCCAGGCTGCTGCTTCTGCCACCTGGTTTGCTTGCAGGAACCTCCTTGCCATTGCACCTGGCTCTGCTCCTTGGACAGGTCCTGTTTGTTATGTGCAGGTGGGAGCCTGCGAATGCAGCCTGCACTGGTAGCCACTACTCCCTCTCCACCTGTCTCCCTTCTCCCACAACTGCAGTACGTACTCTTTTCTGCAGCTCTTAAATTTTGTGCTTGTGGCTCACCACTTTACATACACGTGACCATGAAAGCCTACAGATATACAAGTTTTGCAAACTTTAAAGAAAGGGGGCTTTTTAATTTAGCTAGTAAAATAAAATAGATATGATAAAAATAAAATAATAGGTACAGTAAAATAATACAGGAAGATGAACAGATCCAGATTAAAAAAATCTAACAACAAACAAACCCGGTTCATTTCAATACCTGAAATTTCTTAGAATCTTGAGTATACTTTGAGTCCTTTTGGCAGTAGGAACCACCTGTTTTTCAAATGTGCCATGTATTTTGAATGACTTTTTTCTTCCTCCTTTCTAATCCAGCCTTAGACCTCAAAGGGGCAGTGTTTACCCGTTTGTTTATAACATCTAGTCTTCTCTGTTACTTTGATTAGTGTTGGTTGGCTGTCAGTTCATTAATTAGCAGTTTATTATTTACTGAGGACTAGACTTGACAAACACATTTGCTCTAGGCAATCATGTAGAACCATGGCTTGGAAGCAATCCAAGCTAGGTGAATGCTTGTCCTGCAGATGTGGGGTTTTGCTCTTACCATTTTCTCCTGGTTTCATTTTAGTCTGAGCACAGAAAACAGCAGATAAATCTTTTGAAACAGTGTGTGCAACTTAATCTAGTTACTAAGCAGAAATATCGAACATGCAACAAAATTCCTGAACAGAATAGATGTTTCCCAACTATGCAGTTTTCCAGTTGAGATTTTGCTCACCTTGGTAGTACTAATTATACTGTTGTGTTGACTTATTAATCTTTTTTTCATACTAATTTTTTAAATAAGGTTTTAGTAGACAAACTTGGAGAAAAAAAGAGAGATCACAAACACCAGAAGGGCCACAGTTTGTCTGGGTGCCAAGCGTATGCGAGTTGGGAGATGAGATCGCAATGGAGTTACTACTCATGTGTGACACCCTGAGCCAAGCTGCTGGAGCTGGACATAGGCACACACTCGAATTGCCCAGGAGAACAAATTAGTTTGAGTAACAGCCTGTGTGTAATTCCTTCAGGGTGGAAAGTGACCGTCCAGCTGTGGTACGCCTCACACGTACGTGCAGGCAGTGAAGCTGCTCAGCTGACTGAGAGCAGACAGCGAATCAGTGCCAGTGTATTTGAGATTCATGCCTTGAATTTGTACAACTTAGCATTAAAAGATCAAAGATTTTATGCTTTTTCGGTTTTTTCATAATTTGTCACTCATATCACTCAAACTGTTGAAAGAAAATGTAATCAAGTTTAAAATACTATTTTTTTCAGTATAAATGTGTACATTCCAGCCTTACACACTTGATTGTACAGGGTTGGATGCAATGTAGTAAAGGTTTGGTATTCACTTTCTCTTTTTTAGAAGTGTCATTTATTTGTACAACTAGTTGAACTATTGTTCATGGACACTTTGAAGATCATTGTATTAAGACTGAAGTTATTTCAGAAGGCTATTTAAAAGTGTATAACTGGTTTAGAAGCACTGGTCCTGTTAGTTTCTACCAAAACTCACGTTTGTAGGTGTGCAATGTATTTTTGAAATGTTCCCCCTTTGTAGGTTGTTATGCTGAAAATTCTAATGTAAGTTTTATCTTGCCCAGCACTTGTTCTGAATTGGTTAATTGTTTGGAACTGCCCATATATTTATGTAGAATGCAAGAATAACTTGTTTTCAAAGTATTTAATGAACTTATTTTTGTTATAAAATTGTCACTCAGCTGTTAAACAATAACAATTAATAAAAATCTTTACATATTTCCGCACTGTTTTGTAACTTGGGCAAGGTGGGTGGGAGAGCTAGAATTTGCTACTTTATTCAGATTTTCTGAGCTGATTGTACCATTTTTGGTTTTACTAATTGTACATTTTTTGAATTGGCAAGTGAAAAGTTTTGGTCTTGGTGCTGGGAAAAGAATATGTTGTAAAGTTTTTTTCTTAGGAAAGAGCACTGTTAAACAGGTAAGTGCAGAGCATTGACTAAAGATGTGGGGTTAAAGTGACCATCCCTCTGAAAGACTGGGGACATTCCTTCAACAGAATGTTGGGTAGAATATTCTGCCTTCCTCCAGAATCCCTCAGATGTCTTGTTCTGCATGCCAGCTGCTTTTTATTTCCCTCGTCTTCCTGCTCTCTGTGGGGAATTGCAATCCAGCTGCTCCAGCACAGTGTTCAGACACTCTGGAAATCCTTGTTCCTGTAATAAAAGATCCTCAATCTGTTTGTATTTGACACAATCCTTCACCATCTTCTGGCTCTTTAAAGCATGGGTTTGAGCACTCCTGCCTGAGCATGAGAAAACAGTGTTCCTCTTCAGAGGATACAAGGCAGAAACTGGTTCGGTTATTGTGATGAAATCAAAGGAGTTTGAATTATTGCTGTGAAAATAGGATGTAAGTCACGTTTATAGTTGCAGTTGTGGTGCAGCTGGATATGAAGGCTTTGCTGCTGTGTGTGCCAAGGCCCTCATTTATTGGTCATTAATTTACTGCCTGGTCCAGGAGCTTTCACTGCATATCTGAGACAACAGATGGACCTGCTAAGAAGCAGCTCACTGAAATTTAGCATGGCTCAGCAGTGAGGCAATGGCCACTTCACAACAGAACAGCTGAGTGATTGCTGCAACAAAAATTGAAAGTAAACTGAAAGTAAATGTGCTTCTGGAAACAAGGAGTGTGCGGGTGGAAGAGTGAAGAGAGCTGGTGGATTGCGGGAACAGGGGTGGCAGCTGTTTGCAGTCATGCACCCCAGCAGCCCTGTGCTGAGGTCACCCGAACTGTCCAGCTGCTGAAAAAATGCCTCTTCACTCTTGTGCTCAGCACAGGTTTATGTATCTGAGACGCCTCTCCTCTAAGCTTATCACAATCAGAACAAAATCCTCAGCTGCAGTGGTTGGTGTTTGTATCGCTGGATGCTGCTTTCCCCTTGTGGCTGATGGCTCTTCCAGCCGGCAGCCGCAGCCGCATCCTCTCTTCCCATGAGCTCCGCTGGAGCGCGTTTCCTAATGCAACACAGAGGTAGCTGCCCATCAGAGCTCTCTGGCCCAAACACCTCCGGGCGTAATAACAAGAAAGGTGAGCAAAAACGTGGTGTTCGGTGACCAAACCAGGATGAACTTGTCTCCACTGGAGTGCGCACTGCAAAGACCTCTGTGCAAAGGCGGCAGGCAGGGGTTGGGTGTAGTTCAGCAACCTATTAGCGCCTCATTGTACTCTACAGCACTGGAAAAGAAAACTGTGCCAAAGTCGGTTAAAGGATGCTGTTCATTGCTTAATGAACACGGTAAGAAGCAATCTACAGCTGTCAACATGTTCTGCTGCCTGCTGGAGAAGAGAGAGTTGTGAGACTGTTCCCAAGCAATTGCACTTCACTGACTAAGAAATTCAGGGGGATGCTGACCATTATAGAATGGTTTGGGTTGGAAAGGACCTTTAAAACTCATCTAGTCCAACCCACCTGCAATGAGCAAGGACATCTCCAAACAGACCAGGTTGTTTGGAGCCCCATCCAACCTGACCTTGAATGTTTCCAGGGATGGAACACCTACCACCTCTCTGGGCAACCTGCACCAGTGTTTCACGACTTTTGTTGTAAAAAAATTCTTCCTTATATCTAGTCTAAACCAATGCTCTTTTAGTTTAAAACCATTATCCCTTGTCCCATCACAACAGGCCCTGCTAAGAGTTTACTCCTGTTCGTAATAAGACCTCTTAGTAAGCCCCTTAAGTACTGAAAGGCTACAGTAAGGTCTCCCCGAGTCGTTTCTTCTCCAGGCTGAACAACCCCGACTCTCTCAGCCTGTCTTCATAGAAGAAGCGCTCCAGCCCTCTGATCATGAGATCAGACAATTTGGTGCTGTCCACAGAAGCATTTCTACACCTATGCTCCTTACCTGTATTTCCCCCCAAAGTTATTCCAAAGGTGAGATGTACTCAAAGATGAAAGCAGTATTTTGGTGATATTCTGATTGTATATAGTGAAATATTAAAGACAGCACATCTCCCTCCCTGGTGTCAACAAGAAGAGCAAAACAACAAAGCATGCTGCTACTGGAGCTGATATTACTTCAGTGAAATATTTATATATAAACTGAAGTTAATATTTGGCAAACTACCAGTATAGACAAACATAAAGATTGTGCCTCCTGCCTCCTTCTGGGAGATAAAAAGGGGAAAGAGGCCACAAGGGCATCAGTGTCAGCTCAGTTCGGGATGAACTACACCAGACATACTGTTCATAGCTTGTTCTCTTTAATTTTTCTGTGGCGAAGGACACTGCTGCTTCCACAATAAACATGAACTGAAAGTTTCTAGGCATGTCAGATTGCTGAAAGAAACTCCTTGACACCATAAAGCCACTCCAGAATGGGATGCATGTGGAAGTCACTGTGTGTGGCATCCTATGTCCGTTGTGTTCCCAGTAGACTGGGACAGAGTTCCCACAACAGCTCAGTGCTGTCTTATTTCTCCCTTGCAGTGATGCTTGTTGGCACAGTACTTCTTTCCCATTTGGAGAAGTTTACAATCTCATGGGAAGAAATTTAGGCTCCAAAGTTTATTGGACATCTCCAAAGTCTTCAAGGCATCCCTACTTGAACTGCTGTGGGCTGGTGGCAGCAGCTTTCAAGAACTCACATAGGAAATCAAATCTTGCCAGCTGAGGAGCTGTGAGAGCCGTGCTTTTGGTTACTTATCAGGTAGAGTTTGAGAACAACGGAGCATAAAACTTAGATCAAGTTAAAGATCTACAGATCATTTATTGGCAAGGTAAACTGCATGACCACCTGCAATTGTTTATTACCCTTAAAACTAAGCAACTCAGAAACATTTTGCTGGCATATCTCCCTTTCTAATATGATCATTATTGTCCCCTAGGCTGCAGATTTTGGGTCTGCTCTTGAGCCTGGGACTCCCTTTTTGCACATTTGGTCAAGGATGTTAACCATTGGCAGCTTGTCAAAGGATTTTGTGTTTTCTCCACCTATTTTAAAGGATGGGCTGTCAGAGAGACTATTTCATTTAGCCTCTGAATTTTCATTTTCTTCTTCTTCTTCTTCTTCTTCTTCTTCTTCTTCTTCTTCTTCTTCTTCTTCTTCTTCTTCTTCTTCTGCTGCTGCTGCTTTTTCTCCTTCTCCTTCTCCTTCTCCTTCTCCTTCTCCTTCTCCTTCTCCTTCTTTCTTCACCATCTTTACATTTCCATCTTCTCCTGGTTAAGGCTCATTACACAAGCAAGATTAATTGTGTTGCTGTATATGATGCTTTGATTACAAAGTAGAAGCTGACTGGAAAGAAAATAGGATTAAGGCTGGTAAGACATTGCTATAGAATTACTAGAGTAAGAGATTTCACACCAGTATCTGCTGCAGTACTAAAAAGGGTCAGAAGATAATGTAGTTTATCCTAATAGCCTGGTATATTTCAAGGAGCAATGAAAATATCTGGAGAGTTACAGATATTTCCTATGTCATATCAGGAATAAAAATCACAATGAAAGGATCATATTGCTTGTCATGCCTGAAACTAGTGGTAACCTGAAACCTAGTTGCAAACAATGAATATTGCCAGAGGTCTCTGGTTTTTTCAATGGCTTTATATGAAAGGAATTGGTTTTTTAGAAGAACAGTTCCCTGTCCTGTCGTTCTTCTTCCTATTTCTCCTCCCCTTTGCAGGATCCAGATAAAGAAACTTCCCCTGATGCAGTCTCCTCCAGCCCGTGATGGAGGGCAGAAGAATCATAGAATCATAGAATATCTTGAATTGAAAGGGACTCAGAAGGATCACCAGTTCCAACTCCCTGCTTCTCACAGGAGCATAGCTGCGCATAACTTTATGTAGCTGTAAAAGATTTCAGTTTGCTTTTAAATTATCTCAAATGTTTTATTGTGACAATAAACAGGAACAGTTAATACACTGTTATGAAACTGTGCAGAGCAAGTTGATCCGAAAGCTGTTGCACAAGGAATCTGCTGAATCTTTTATGACCCAAGGCTTCAAACTTCAGTTTTTGGCACTGGATTCCCAGTCTTTTGCTTCATTTATTTTTGTTGCTAAATACAGTGTTCTGCCTTTATTAGGATGATTCAAAACCTACAGTTGGTGATTTCACCACTTCCCTGAGCAGCCTGTTCCAAAGGCTGGCCACCCTTTCCAGGAAGAAATTTTCCCTACTATCCAATCTAAGCCTCTTCTGGTGCAACTTGAGTCCATTTCCTCTGGGTCCTGTCACTTGTTACCTGGGAGAAGAGACCAACTCCCACCTCATTACAGCCCCCTTTCAATCCTTCTCCCTATGGGTTATCTTCCTGAAGGGCTGGAATTAAGCTGTGCTGGCCCAGGAGTGCCTGTGCTGGCACAGAGAGGGCAGAGCAGGGGCAGCTGCCCAGTGGTCAGTTTGATGGAGTGTGCCAGGCTGCACCTGAGCTGCAGGGGAGGACAGCTTGTCTCCCAGCTGGGAACATCCCTGTGGAGCCAGGCTACCACCACATCCTGAGGGCTGCCCATAGCCAAGAGTCCCTTGGCCCAGGTGGTACTCCACCATGACCAGACCTGGCCCCGCAAAAGGAAACGAGCGGCTCCATCCTTCCTGTGGCCTTGGTTTACACCCCAGATAACCTTCTGCTGCCATTTCTTTTCTTTATTGCCACCCCCTCTCATACTTTTTCATCACATCATCATCATCCTGCGAGATGAAAGCAATATTCATGTAACAAAAGGAGTATGCCCACATTCTTCCACAGATGCCTATGTGTGTATGATCCAGTAAAATACAGGAGTTTTATAAAGGGGGTACTTCCTTTTTAATTGGGTTTTTGTAAAATTGTGTGTTACTTACAGACAAGTTGGCTTACCTTTTTTTATATATCCCTCTTTAACTTTTGAAAAAACAGTACAATAAAAATATGGGGGTAGAAGACAAAAAGACAAATGTGTCATTAGATATGTCTTAACACAAATAATCCAATGTAAATGTAAGATTCATTTTCTCCTGCATTTATAACTAGCAGTATGCAATACATTTCTTGTGTAGCAGCCTGTATCATGGAAGGATGGATTTCATAGAGGTTTATTAGCCCTAATAAACCTGTGGGACCTGCCAAACATAAGCCTGGCACCAGCTGAAGGAGGAAGCACAGGAAAGGTCTCTGATGAGCAAACAAGTGACTGTGACTATGGGAGGACAGCCCCAACTTGCTTGTTCCAGTCCACAGGGTGGCAATATAGACAACACCTCTGAGCACCTGGGGATCGTGTTGGAGCTGGTGTCACTTCCACTGTAGGTCCTTCAGAAAAAGTCACAGTGCCTTCCAAGATCATTAGCCATGCTAGAACACTGATAAAGACATTTGAGCTAGATGCCAGACCAGCGTATTTGTTTCTGCAAATATTTAACAACTGATAGATAACTAACAACCACTGGCACCTTGCATTACCGGAGCAAGATAAAATTCTTCAAAAAGAGGATTTGCTCAATAGAAGGCAATCAGGACTGTATTTTTGGATCCTGATAGAAGAAGCTTGCACATGAAACTTAGAAGAGAGAAATTTTCAGTAACCTGTTGCCACGTGACCAGAACTAGATGAATTAATTGAACTAAATCGGAGCTATAACATGAACACGGTGGTGCAGTTGACACAAGAGAAGGAAGGGATGCCATCCATGGGGACCTGGACAAGCCTGAGAAGTGGGCACATGAGAACATGATGGGGTTCAACTAGTCCAAGAGAAAGATGCTGCACCTGGGTCAAGGCAATCCCAAGCACATATATCGGCTGGGTGGCGAATGGACTGAGAGCACCCCTGCAGAGAAGGACTGTCAGGTGTTGGTGGACAAAAAGCTGGATGTGAGCCTGCAGTGTGCATTTGCAGCCCAGGACATGAATCAACCAACTTCTGCATCAAAAAAAAGCGTGACCAGCAGGTAAAGGGAAGTGATTCTCCCCTGTGCTCTATACTCGTGAGTCACCTCCTGGAGTACTGTATCCAGCTCTGGGGCCCTCTACTCAAGGAAGATGTGGACCAGTTGGAGCAAGTCCAGAGGTGTCCACAAAGATGATCAGAGAGCTGGAGCACCTCTCCTATGAAGACAGGCTGAGAGAGTTGGGGCTGTTCAGCTTGGAGAAGAGCAGGCTCCAGGAAGAATTTAGAGCACCTTCCAGTACCTAAAGGGACTACAAAGAAGCCAGAAAGGGACTTTTGACAGGGCATGCAGTGATAAGACAAGGGGCAATGGCTTCAAAATTAAAGCGAGTAGGTTTAGATTAGATAATAGGAAGAAATTCTTGACTGTAAGGGTGGTGAGGCACTGGGACAGGTTGCACAGAGAAGTTGTGGACGACCCATCCACCAGCTGGGTAGGGGCTTTGAGCAGCTTGGTCTATTGGAAGGTCTCCCTGCCAATGACTGGGAGGTTGGAACTTAATGGCCTTTAAGGTCCCTTCCAAAGCATTCTATGATTCTATTATGACTCTGGGAGCAAAGAACTAGGTAAAAATCAAATTATGATAGTAATGTGCAAGCGCTTGAAAGCAGAAATGATGGTCTAAGGGGAGGTTACTAAGGCACTTCCTGAAGGATTGGTTCAGGAACAGTGTTTTGTCATTCTTCCACTAATGACTAAGGACAAAAAATAATAGCATTGTAATGGAATACTCCTGACACATTCTCAGAAGGATTGTGAATGCTGTAAAAGTATCATTCAGGAAGAGCTGTGCAGCTCAATGCACTGGAGTAGCAGAAACTGAGTGAGAATGAACAAATGCTTTCGACAACTTAGATAAAGAAGTTCTGCCACAAGCTAGGAAATCCTTACTTGGAATCAGTAAAGAAGAAAGTCGCTGATCCAATGGTTAATCAGGAGACAGCACATCCACAAACCTGACAGGGTCATGAGAAAGGCAAGTGCTATCACTAGGCAGACTGAGAGATATTTCAAGTCACATTAGGGAAATAGTAATACCTATTACAAGGCCCAGGGAAAATCTGTATACAATTGTCCACATGAAGGATGAAGATTTTTTTTTTTGTAACTTTTCTATCCAAAGATATTGAACAGCCTTTGGAATCAATTTGAGTAAACATGATAAGATTGCAAAGGGATGCTACGATGTGTTCACCTCTTTTTCCAGGGGCTGGACTTCCAAGATGTCTCCCAGTTCTTTATTTTGACCATCCTGTATCACTGCATGCAATGAGCCTGCAGCTGACAACATTTATTATTGCATATGCAATGTTAGATTTCATATATAGTTTTCAGTGACAAGCGGCTTATCTTTTGAAAACAACGAGGTTCAAAGGGAACAGTTTTGTTATGACTGTGCTGAAATAATGAGGGTAGGAGTAGTATCTATGATATTTGTTAACCACTGTGCTTTCTATTATTTTTGACCACTATATCTAGGGTTACTGAAAAGGTGAAGGGACCTTTGATTTCAAGCCCATTTATAAGAAAGACTTTATGTTCTTCAGACCTTGTTCTGTACTGATTAGAGACATTAGGGTAAGCAGATTTTGCTTATGATTTTAAAGGTCAGATTTTATAATCCCTTTCATTCTCCATCCTTTTGGTCAGAACATTTAGCAGAGTACAATCTGTTACAGAGAAACATTTATTATGAAACATACAGTTTTGTAAGCATACATAATGGGAAACTGAACGTGATGGTGAGTCACAGTCAGTTTATCTTCCTGATAAAAAATGATATGAAATCTCTATATTTAGTCTGAGGCCAGTGGAATCCTACTATTCCTCATTTGCTAGGGCTGTATTTGTATTTAAGTGAGTTTAAACAGGGGAGTGGCAAGGGGTGTTACATATCCTTATAGGCGATTAGGGTTTATAGCCAAATTATGTCCTGAATTACATTAGCTGAAATCAATGTATGCTACTGGATGAACAGGCTGTTCCGTAAAACCTTGGCAGATAAAGCATTAATAAGTGTCAGAGCTGACTTGGTCAATCGAATGATTTGCTGACGCTTCTTTTTACCACAAGCCTGCACTTACAAGTCCAGTGCCAAAGGTTCAGTATATATAGCTGAAGACAGCAAATAGATGGTCTCTTTTGGAGCAGGGTTCTGACAAGCTGCCTGTTTCATTATTCCTCACTGGCAGCACTTTCAGTCAGGAAATTTAAAACATGGTAAAGCTGAAGCTGCCCAATCCTGGTCTGGAGGACAGGATACCTTCCCATGCTGAACTTGAGGTTCTTGAGAAAGAAGAGGCAGACTCCAGACCAAAATGGGACAACAAGGCTCAGTATATGCTGACGTGTGTAGGGTTTTGTGTGGGCTTAGGAAATGTCTGGAGGTTCCCGTATCTCTGTCAGAGCCATGGAGGAGGTATGTCTTTAATACATCTTAACTAACTTTGGGTATAAACCAGGTTAAATCTCTCTTTTGGTAGACAAATAATGGAATATGTTTAGAACTGGTCAGTTCCTGTGAGAACAGTGATGTTCTCCCTGGAAGACTGTATAACAGAGAAGGTAATTTCACAGGTCATGAACACCCACTGTGGTCACGTTAGTGATGGAAGAAAAGGGAGGGTCTGTTTTTATTTCAGGACACAGGACTGAACAAATGAGTCTTTGTACTGTCATGTACATAGTTTATTTCCTCAATCTAAGGCCAATGTTGCTTTGCATACATACATATATATAGTGTGTATTTAAAATATTAATAAACTACTTGGGACTATGATTCTGATCACAATCCCAAATGATCTTTCTGTAATAGGTTTTTCATTGGGCTTGGACTGATCCGTGTGTCACCTGTAGAGTCAGTGTTTGTGTAATTTGTGCTTGGAGTAACAGCATGAAAGAAGTTTAAATTATTTTTTTATCAGTTGGTGTTATTAAGTCATTTAAAATCCAAGTGTATGTTATTTACTGTATAATTTACTGGGATTCCTTAGGGTTTAGGTAAGGAATGACCATGTTAAAAATTATGTTTTCTTTTGCTGTTTGTTTTGAAAGGTAATTATGAGCTGAACCATTGCTTAAATATTATACAACATAAAATTTTCATTTTCTTACAGACTTTTTGGTCTGCTCTCTGGTTATTGTCCATGTTTCACTCTGGAATATGTGTAAAATGCATTTGTTCCTTTGTAATGTTTGATCTTGAAGCAAAAATTTTGGCTTAAGGAAGAGTATTTCAAAGTAATTTTCCTTACATGTGCATGGTGAGATGATTAAAAATTGCTCTCCTAGTTAGGGTAGGGACAAATGAGAGCTCTGTGGGGAGTTGCTCACACAGACTCAGGGACATGTAACAACAGGTGGCTCAGTTGCAAGAAGAGATGCTTTTATCATTAAGATTTCTCTAGCATGGGCTGTTGTTTAGAGTTTGCTGTGCAAACTGCAGGTCAGTTGCAGCAGAGTTAGCTGTTGTAGCAAAAAGTTACAAGACACACACACACAATCAGAAGCCCTTTTCTATATTTGTCAATTTTAATTCGAAAAAAGTGGATGTATATCTCCAAAATTGATGGCACTCATTGGCTTCTCAGGTTCTTCTACTTAGTTTTAGAACATGGACATGCTCCGTTTTCCGGGGTGGATTTATAGGCACTTCCCTGCTTTTTGGTCTTTTTTCCCCTTGTGTTCTAGTCGTGTGATATGCAGCTGAAAAGCAAGCACCCAACAAATGCAAAGAACTTGGTATGGATCATGGTTTTATGACTGATGAAGATTTACAAATTGCTTGTGTGTGTGTGCCAGTCCTCTGGCAGCAATTATTCTTCTTTCTCATCATCCTGTAACTTGTCCTTTCTCAGGAAACACTGTCAGGAACTCTGACAACAGTTAACCCTGGCTTCTTTTTTCCCTGGGACTCTCACTCCAGTTTTAGGCAGGAATTGAAAGGGAGCACATAGCAAAGGAATTATAAGCTAATACACAGATACGTGTCCTTCTAGCCAGACTTGGTACTTTCTCTAATAATTCTTCTGCACAGCACCAAATGCTGGGACTCATATCAATGAACACAAGTAGTCAGCAAAGCCTTCCTGTGACTTCTTAGAAAGGACTCCCTGATTTCATCACACATAAGGATGGAGAGCTATTGTGCAATCCCTCCTCCTCCTCCTCTGCCGTACAGTGCACTTCAGCCTCATGTGGCAGGTCTAAATCCAACTCCTGCCACCGCTGTCCTCCTCCCATTACAGTTTCTGTTCTCAAACTTCTCCCTTAAATAAAAAAAAAAAAA
>VZTI01000467.1:689713-768774 GCA_013397865.1 Struthidea cinerea
TTTTCCCCTAAAAAAAAAAAAAAAAAAAAAAAAGACTGTCTGCTCTTCTGCCCTTTGGATGGATGCCTTTGAATTTGAACATGTGATTATTTGTATTGTAAAAACAGATCTTGAAGTTCTTGTTTCTGAAGATATTTTGGTGTTCAGACAATTTCTGCCTCATGACATTTTCTGGCTCCTGCATCTCTAATTCCCATTCAGCCGCGTTCGCAGCATACCAAGCACCCAATGGAGGCAGCGCTGCAACATCTTGGACTGCAGCTGTCAGATTGCTGAAGGAAACTCCCTGACACCATAAAACCACTCCAGAACAGGATGCCTGTGGAGGTCACTGTGTATGACATCCTACCTCTGTTGTGCTCCCTCTATCCAGTTTCACCTACATCCAGTTGGAAATATGTATTTACTAGACATTTTGGGCAAGTTTTGCCTTAGTCTTTGCCCCTCAGCATGGTGGCCAAGATGATTCATTCATCTTTGCATTTGTGTGGTCCACTCAGGGGCACAGATGTGCCTCTATAACAGAGTAAGGTAAACCTGCAACATTATGCACCTTTTTCCAAATCATCCACCAGAAAGCAAACACCACATTCATGAGTTTACTGAGGAAACTCCATTCTTCCCCAGTAGTTCCAGTGCCTCTGTCCTGGATGGTGTATGTCCTCATACTTTGTGTCTTCAAGATATGTCTTCACTGAATCCTGGGTGCAGAGCAGCAGGAATCCCTGCTCCTGCTCTCCCACTGAAAACGGGGATTATGTTCCTCCTTGGATTGTTCCCAGAGTGATTATTTTAGAGTCCTAAAGCCCACATTGGATATGATGGTGGATTACGGTCATGCATTAAGAGATTTTTAAAAAAAGCCAACCAGCTATTCGCTGAGCAGGAAATACATGCAGTGGCTGTGAAAAAGTCCTGTGTGACCACAGATCAGATACTGGGTATGTGCAGAAACGGGGTTGCATAGACTGTCTCCTGAAAATTGTTTCGAATTTCTAAGGATTTGCTTTGCTATCTTAACTTTTTTCTTTTTGAATATGAGTTATGTGGGTGAATGTTTGCATCATTTTGGATGGGTGAGGTCTGGTAGCAATGGTGTAGAGAGTATTTCAGCCAAGGACACCCCTGAATGAGGCTGGATGTCCACCTACTTTGTGAACTGGTGCTTGCACATTTTACATCCCTCATGAAACATAAATGGACTACAGTGAAGAGTAAAATTTACCCTTGTGTGGTACTTGGACTTCAAAGAAGGGGGATTTTTTTCCTCTGCAAATTGTCTGCAATGAAGGTAGTTGGGAACACTGAGTTTATAAGCATTTTCAGATGTTGAACTTAAATCTGGAATTATTTAAGAGCTGCTTCTTCCTAAACACAATGCTATGATAGTGTTTTAACACTGAGATACCCAAATATACAAAAAGAAATTGGTGGCTACATAATTTACTTACTTTTGTTGTCATAGATTATGAGTTTATATTTTCAAAAATTGAATACTTACCCCAGTGAAATTTAGTAGAGCAAAGCACATTTTATCCTTTAATGTCTTAAAAGCTGTCAAATCCATCATTTACTGAAGGCAAAATAGAGTTCAATATGCACGCAATGTAAAAGGTGTGGTGTTTGCCTCAATGATTTCACCATCTTAATGAGATTGAAATTTCCCTTCATTTGATAGTTCTCTGACATCGCTCACAGCTTTTGTTTAATCTTTATTGAGCAACATGTCATTTCATCAACTGTTAAACATTTTCATTTTATCCCTGATGTGGGTGTGGAAAAAGAGGATGCATATTTAATGTTTAAACCATTGATTGAAAAAAAGTCTCTAACTCTACCGCTTGCTTATGGAAACCTTGCCCCTGCATGAGGGAGAACGTTTTTATCCCTGTGCATGCCACACTGAATGAAGTGACAGTGATGACATCAGCAATTCCTCACTTAGCAGTTGATGAAATGACATGTTGCTACAGTTGAGGTCTAAGAATATGTTAGTATAGTAAAACACCTCCATCTGAAGTCTGCCTGCCTTCCCTTCGAGAGGAATTACGTGCCAGCAATAATGATTTTTTTCAATTTGACATAAGAAGCTCTTAGATTAAAGACAGAATAACAGCTACACAGATGTTCAAACCAAATATTATTTGCTTAGACATGCATTATTGAAACAGGATGAGAATCTAATATCTCAGCTGCAAGGTTTTCAGACTGGAATATCAATCATTGTTTGTGTACATCTATACAGGGTCTATTTTCAGATCATTGGTTCACTTGTTAGGATCATAAAATTGTGAGCTTAAAAAGTATTGGTTTATTCTTTTGTGTCCCATGTGAACCTGGAAGTGTTCCAAAGGTGTGTGGGTGTGGCACCTGGGGACATGGTGTTGTGGTGAACACTGTGGTTAGTGATTGGATGCCGTGGTCTTAGAGGTCTTTTCCAACCACAATGACTCTATGATCTTACACAGCAGCTTTGCCAAGTCAAATTACTGTTTTTCCATTGTAGCTTCTTTCAGAAAGGTTGGGGGGAAATTGAGAGGAAGGGAAAATACAGCAGAGATGGATTTCTGAGCTGGCTGCTAGAATTGAGTCCTAGAAACCAAAGAACCCAAGAAAGAGAAAAGAAGTGTCGTATATAGTTGAGAGCTGTACTTTTATTTCTCTTGAAAATATAACAATATTCCTACAGCTAAACATTGGTAGTTTCAAATACATAAAATGCTTTTCAAAATGCTGAGCCCTTTGTGGCACATGCCACACATCAGGATGAATGACTAATCACTGAAAAGTGATTAGTGCACCAGATAAGATATTTTTTATTGAAGCCAGTTGCCAAAGGTAGCTGTACAGACATGATATTCTCAGACTTCTGCAAAGCATGTCACTTAGCCACACACAAAAACCCTTCATACTGAAAAATTATGCATTTTTAAAATCAGCATGGTTCATCTTGCTTGCATTAAAAACTAGCTATTACTGTAAAAATGCAGACTGACAAAATGAAAAGGTTTCAGAGGAAAGCCAGAAGAAAAACTGACTTGGGACGTACTTTTTATTAGTCAAACACTGAAGGACTCACTATGATTTGTTATTTGTAGATGTTTGCTAAACTTCCAGCTTTGCTGACTATTCCTCTCTTTCTTCTGTGCCAGTCTATCCCTTCAGGAAAAGAATTATGTGGACATCATTTTCAAGAAGAAGAGTATCTCATTTGTTTTCTTCCTCACTTCTCACATCTCAGCTATATCTCTTTCTCAGGAAATTATTCAGTCCTTGCAAGAACAACCTTGCATTAGTGTGGAGCAGTTCCATGATAGATCCAGGAGCCTCGGGCTGGTGCTGTGTCACTTTGGAGAGCAGTGGCTATTTTGTAATGCCAGAAAAGAGTGAACTACAGTGATCCACCCCAGTTTTGAGGAAAGTGAACTCCCCTAGTTGCAAATTCAAATTTAGCGCTGTGGTCTTAGTTGAGATATCGTTACAAATGGTGTCAGTGCTGAAGCAGTCAATTCCTGACTCATGTCTTTCTGACTGTGTATTTTCATGCCACAAACCTGTAAAATAAATAGGGCATATTCCAATTTCTGAGGGCCTAGGATCTCTTCCAAAACAAGGTTCTTTCCTCTGTTTCCCACCACTCCAGGGACTTCTACAAATTTACTGACTGCAGGAGCTGCTACTCGGATATAACAGGGCAGCCCTCTCTCCGTGCTTTGTTGACTGGCAGCTGAAAGGCATCCAAGCCTGAAATGTCAATGGACTCCTCATCCACCTGTGCCTGGCATCACTGTTGAAAAGGTTTTGCCCATGTTGGGAGAGGTTCTGGGACTCATTGAATCTGTGTCAGACTCAGTCACTGCAAGGAACTGACTCCATCTGTCCTTTCAGTTTCTAAAGGCTTGTCCCATTTTTTCTTTATGGACTTCCTTAGCTGTGCTGGAACTGGTGTGCACCTAAGGGCCCCTATTCATCTGATTAGACATGCAGTGCATGCAAATTTGGCTTCAAACTGTTTGTTCTCTGCTGATTCTGCACCCTCTTTCTGTGAATAACACTTCTCCTAACTGTTATACTTTTGCTTTCATGGAAAACAAGATTTTTGCAGTGTATGCAGTGAGTGCCCACTCACTGTCGCATTCCATCCCCTTACATGCTGACGGCTTCCTTTCCTGATGGGAGGGAACCCCTCCCCCTCCTGATGGGAGAGTCAGCGGGACAACCTCCACACGCAGAGTCTCTGGCCTTTCACGAAGACAGAGTTGCTTAGCAATGCATGGTAGTGCAAGCAGCCATAGATATGCCCTGTGCTCCAACCCCGTGTCAGGCTGGCGCAGTTTCCCTCGTGTCACACTCTGACCAGGAGCTCTCATGAGGGTAGGATCAGAGAAGGACACAATCATTGTGTTTATACCAGCAGTTTTAAATTCCGGAGTATTGTCTCTGTTTCAAGCCCTAGACACCTCATAAGAGTCTGAAACCTGACCCTACAGATTTTATATGGCTGCCTCACCTGGATGTTTTCTGGTTACCTGCTCTTTTGGATGCCGTGTAGGTCTCTGCCAAACCACGCTCTCAACTCTCTCTGGTAAAGCCCTTCTTCAGCAACAATAACAGTTAAGTCCAGAAGATAAATCTGTACAGCTGCCTGATCCAAACACTCCCCATTTGCAATGAGGATAAGTCCTTGTCACCCTTTGAAACTCAACTTGCAGTGATTTTAGATCATGCCTTGAAACTTAAGCATGGACTGGCAGTTAGTTCCACTAAGGTGCTCCTAATGGAGACCCATCTTTTTTTTGTCAGGTCACAGTAAGATCACTTAAGGACTTAATTAGAAATTATCTCCCTGGTCAAAGGTCTTGTTGAATAAGGAAATGTAAAAACTTTATAGTCTTTCCAAGCTATGACCAATTGTTCCTTATCATACCTGTCAAAGAAAAATATTTTTTGATAGCTACCATCTCTGTTGGCAGAAGGGGGGGAAGGTCAGGCTGTTTCCTATGCAGCATTAGAAAGCGTTCAAAGGTAGTCTGAACCTTTTGCTTTTAGCAGACAGCAGGCAGACTGCTAATATTCTGATTTAAGCTCCATTTTTTGTCACTAATCTTAAGTGCACAGTTCTAGCCCATTTCTAGCAGTCTGGGCAGGCGTCCCTCCAGGACAGGGAGATTCAGCAGCAGCAGAGTCCCAACACCATAGCTCTCTCTGCCAACAGCACAGCATGTAAAATTTGCTGCAGGACTCTCAGAGTTGAACCCCCTTCTATGGTGGACACGCCAAGAGTGCTCTATCAGCCTCAGGGGATTTCCTCCAGATGCTTACAGAGGTACCTTTATTAAGATGCTGTAGAATAAGTCTTTAAGCAAAACACATCTATGACAGAGCAGTCAGATAAAGGGGTTCCATGATCTTGCACAGACACGAAAAGAGGAAAGGAAAAACATTAAGAAGGTGCGCTCTGTGCTCACATCTCCCCAGCTTTCTTGACAGCTTGGAATCCCCAGGAAGTAAATTTCAGTTTCTGGAATGGTTTTCATTCTTCAGATTTCCTCTTTCGCTTGCTATCTGATTTTTGCTGCACATCAGGACAAAGTCAGTAAATAGCCAGACCCGAACCCTTCACATTCTGGTCTGCATTCTTTTTATTGCATTCCGATTACTGCTCCTATTTAGATTAGGAAGTTACAGACATTTTGTAATGACAGATAACCATAATTCTAATGTGTAGCAATATTCAAGCATTTGACTCTGCACTTTTATAGTCCAGTGTGATGTTCTATGTCACCTCCCATTTCCAAGGTACACCTTGTTCAGGAAAAACTTTTTAAGAATAATTGTCCTGTACTAACCAACTTTATCATAATTAAGAAGGTTTGAACCCTGTACTTCAGATGTCTTCTAATCAAACATAAAAGTTGTTGAACACAGATACCAAGAACTTATTGTTCTTGGTAGGCTCCTGCCTAATATTTCGAGGTACTCTGCTTAATTCATTCAACTATTTCATATACTTTGCATGAGTCACAGCTATAAAACCATAATCTTCTGCAGAAAAAAAAAAGGGGGGGGGGGGGAAGTCATTCCAGGAGAGTAGCTACCTTTCCTCCACTTGCAATACAGAGGTGGCTTTTTCAAAGTTTAACTTTGAGAGTGTATAATTTCTGTTTATGTGTGTCACTTGGGAAGAATAAGAATTCCTGCCTGACACCACATACATAATTGAGTGCCCTGCCTGGGCAATCAGGCAAAGCATCGCTCAGAAAACAAAGGAGGTTTTCCACAAAGATGCTTCCAGGTCACTTATTATGTCAACATCTCACGAACCTAAAGTTTTTGTTTTGTTGTAGCACTTCACTGATCGGAATCGTTATTTTTCTTATCCATTCCAGGAGCCTTCATGATCCCTTTCCTGATTTTGCTAGTCCTGGAGGGCATCCCCCTGCTTCACCTTGAGTTTGCCATTGGTCAAAGGCTGAGGAAAGGCAGTGTGGGTGTATGGAGCTCTATCCACCCTACTCTGAAAGGGGTTGGTAAGTCAAAAAGCCGCCTGAGAAAGCACAAGTCTTTGAACTGATAATCTAAAGAACAAATCTTCTGGGTTTTATTCTCGTGCACCAAAAGAGATCTCAGGATCTATTACTTTTCCCCTCTTCCTAACTCTCTGTTGATAGGTCAGACTAATCATGATAAAGCACAATAACAATTTTGTGTTCACATTCCCGAGTGCCATGGGCCCTGTTAAAACCTTTCTCTAATTTAAGACCAAGTCAGGCCTCAGAGATATTTTCTGTGTTATCCATACTGGCCGTTTTTACCATTAGGATGAATCTTTAGGTGGGCCAAAAATTGTTCTGTAACTGTTCTGTGGATAAATATTAGTTGAATCATTATCTGATATACCTCAGCTCCACCTAATTTTACATTTTTGCATCTGAGAATTACTATTCCAAAAGCCACAGGAACAGTATTTTGCAGAAAATACTTGTTCACCTCTGTACCAGACTCCTGAGTGTTCAAACACTCCATTTGAAAATGTGGTAAAAGCAGCATTATACAGTATATAACAACATACGAATCTCCACAGCTGCCTCATTACGCAGGAAACACAGGAGGTGCCTCTGAACACCAGGAAACCTTGTGAGGGTGAGGAAGTGCTGGCATAGGCTGCCCAGGAAGGTTGTGGAGTCTCCGGGCTGAGGGATATTCAAACTCTGCCTGGACATGGTCCTGGGCAAACAACTTTGGGTGGCCCTGCTCAGTCAGGGGGTTGGACCAGATGACCTCCAGAGATCCCTTCCAACCTCAACCACACACTTGAAAGGGAAGAAACAGGGCTGTTTTGGCATCCACTGCATTTGTAAATCAGTTACAAAAGAAAATTGTTCATTGCAGCTGGAATTTTTCAAGATTCTTTAGAACCTGAGAGCCCTCAGGAGCTAATGATTAGCATTTGCTGTCTGCCAGAGAAGTCATCAGAGGTTGATTACTTGAGAAGGAGCAGAGGAGGACAGATACCAGTGTGAATTCTGTACCTGGTCACAGACTGTGCCTCCTGGCAGCCATCCATCCTGTACAACACCACCTCTGCTGACCTCTGCAGGGACGTTGTGGAAGAAGGAGATATCTGGGTCTCATTTAATCAAAATTCCAAATCAGTTGAACTTTACACGTGTCCAGCATCCCAGACTCCCTAGATATTAGCTGGCAGGGCTGTGAACTGGATTGTGTGGTGTCTGTAGGGAATTAGTCCTCTCATAAAGTTGGCTCCTGAGTGGGCATCAGCTTCGGTCTCAGAGAGGTTTTAGGATGTAACTCTACGTAGGACTCACCTGTCCAGCCTTTAGGCAACAAATTCACTGTGATAAACCTACATCCAAAATGTAGCAGGGGAGGAAGGAAAGGTTGAGTTTGATACCATGTGCTTTGATACATCTTGAAGACAAGAGGGTTGAAATTTACACTGTGTTCTGATTTTTTTTTCAGGCATAGCATCAATGTTTGTATCTTTCCTGGTGGGCTTGTATTATAATACTATTATTGCCTGTGTGATGTGGTATTTCTTCAACTCCTTCCAAGAGCCCCTGCCTTGGAATAACTGTCCTCTCAATGACAACAGAACAGGTATATTTTATAAAATATTGTATTTTGTTGCAGAGCACAGATTTCTGTTTCTAGCAGCTACCCTAAATGAGCCTTTCTGTGAAATAGCAGTAAGGCACGGTAGTCCTGTCAGGCACACGGCACTATTTCATACTTGTGTTTTGTACAAATTCACATTAAATAAAATCTGGCCAGCACTTAATCTTTGAGTCAAATTTTGGCTTTTTATATGAAACTTCATGGTAGATTTTTACAGATGTGTTCATATACAGAATACTCACTAAGTGCAGAGCTAGTACAAACATTAACATTTCCCAGATTTAGGCAATGTCTTTCATCCATCTTTTCACCAACAGCCCTCCGTTAGCGCACTGAAAAGGGAAAAAAATGCATAATCCATTTGAAGCACCTGTATCTCTCGATATGACAAGCCTGCAGCTCCTTGGAGGCCGCTTGGTGACAGCAGCTTTGTTTTCCATAGTCAGCCCTGCGTGACACTGTATGAAGCAGGTTTTTCTGCTGGGTCTGTGAACAGCTGGTCAGAGTGCTCTGCTCCTCTACTCCCAGAATAAGTATGGAAAGCCTGATTGAAGGGCAGGCCAGGGCGGAATAATGCACACACCAGGGCAGTGCAGGAAGCTGAGGATTCAGCTTGAGCTGGCAAGACCTTGAACAATGCCCCACAAAACATGACAAAATATTGCTGAAGGAGGCGTGGGAGAGGAAGGAGGAGTGGGAGAGGAAGAGCCACTGTATTAAAATACTGTTAAACAGCTGTCTTTTACATGTCTCATTTTGCCATGAAACTAGCCTCCAAAAAGCTGAAAATTTGCCAACAGCAAGTCCATTGGCGTTACGTGGTATAATTTAGAACACCGGTGTTTATTATTTAGCTTTCTCTTTTTCAAGTAAATAAAAGACATACAGAATGACAACCATTTTGTGGTTACAGATTACGTAGAAGAGTGTGCCAAGAGCTCTCCTGTAGATTACTTCTGGTACAGAGAAACACTGAACATCTCCACTTCCATTGAGGATTCTGGCAGTATCCAGTGGTGGCTTTTGCTGTGTTTAACAAGTGCATGGGCTGTGCTGTACGTGTGCACAATCAGAGGCATTGAAACAACAGGAAAGGTACTCTATCCTGGGGGGATTTTTAATGAGATAATATTAATCATGCTGTTGTGATTCCTATTTATACAGGAAATAATAATGCTGTAGAAACTGTCTGGGTTTTGAGTAAAAGCATGTCTAAAATTTTGTGTCATCACCGGGACTGCTGTTTGAAGAATGAATGTGAATGAAATGGAATCTGATTTGATTTATGTGGAGAATTTTGTGAGCAATTTTTTGAGTCTTCCTTGTCCTTACAGGTCCTAGTAACACATTCTTTAGCTATTATCACTTTAACACTAATATTATCTTTAATGCAGGATCGAGGGACTCTCTTTTTATTATGGCCATTCTCTTCAAAACATGCCTATACAGATTTATTTGGGTTTGTGCAAGTCCTAAATATTATCTCTACGAAAGAGTGACCAGCAAAGCCCTAAGTGTCCATCCTTGCATCAGTCTGGTCTCAGGGTGTAGGTTATTTTTGACGTGGCTTTTGAATGATCTGAGTTGAATTTCAACAATGACAATTTCTCTTAATAGACTACTGTTGCTAAAAAACATGTTTATTATCAAAATGTACCACACATACTATGTCATTGAACATTTATTACAGTAGTATGCTAATTGTGACTCGCTTGAAACTTGCCATTATTGTTAGTCACCATACCTTGATTATTTCCCTGTTTTCTTCACTTTTTTAACTCAAGTGTTTTGTTTTATTTGAGTAATTTATTTGCATTTTTTTGGTGCAGGCTGTGTACGTGACATCAACTCTCCCATACGTGGTGCTTACCATTTTCCTGATCCGCGGCTTGACGCTGAAAGGATCAACCAACGGAATTGTGTATCTCTTCACCCCTAATGTAAGTCACTGCTCGGGTCATTGCTCAGTGAAACATGATGTGGTTCTCTCTGTAATTAACAACTGATTGCAAATTAGTCCTCTCCACTGGTGCTTTTCTAACTATCCCTCAGACACCTTAAAAATCTTGCTTCTGTGAGGTGACTCCTTTGCATTGGATATTACAAGTATACATATACACAAATATTTTCTCTCTCTGTCTCTCTCCATCCTCCATCAAAATTTGTTATAATGAATTGAATGATCATCACAAAGCAGTGGAGTTGCCATTTATTTGGCTTGATTTATTTCCCTGTATTCTACTTAAGAACCAGCCTAAATTTAAAGCATAAATCATGTATTTGGGAACCCATCTAATTGCCATATGAACAAAAGACCTAAGGGAATCAATGGTTTTCAAACAAAATTAAAAGTGGGATCATTTTCCATGAGCAGATCTCTGAATGATCATTATTAAAGCTAAGCAATAAATATCTTTTCTGAAAGCAGGCATGGCAGCTGTCAGCTATGGAAAGCATTTTTTAAATCAATTTTCAAAATACTTATATAAAAACTTCAGATGGGTTTTCTTTTAGAAAAAAAGAAGTAAGTTTGACAAAAAGCATTGACCTATTTGTTGAAATTCTTCAAGAACAGTGAGTTTGGCATGGTTAATGTTTTTGTTTTCATTGTTGTTTTTAATCTCTCATACTCAGTTTAAATAGCAATGTCGGATGTGCTTAAAGCTGTGTGTCTGATGCCTCAGGTTACTGAGCTGGCGAACCCAGGGACGTGGCTGGATGCAGGAGCTCAGGTGTTTTACTCCTTCTCCCTGGCCTTTGGGGGCCTCATTTCATTCTCCAGTTACAACTCTATTCAGTAAGTAGCCAGGCAAAACCCAAATTTCATATGAGTATTTCATTCCAAGTGAAACATCTCTTTTTTGCCCTATTATTGTGCTACTTGGGACTGGGACAGCCTCCCCTCAGACATGCAAGGCGCATCTCCTCTGACTGATCCTGGCTCTCCAAACCAAGATTTCAGGTCCCTGTTCTGGCTGGCTTCCTAGAGAAAGATGTGGTGATGCAGGATAGGAAGAAGGGGGCTGGCTGTCCACCACCAGCTGCTGAGCAGGAGTTTCCTCTGTGGGAATGCCTGGGGCATGGTGAGGCCCTTGGTCTCAGTGCTGTCAGAGCAGGGTGGTAGGGCACACATTTTAATCAATTCACAGAACACAGTTTAAAACTTTAGCTTTGAGATGAGGAGATATATCTAATTTTGAAATTTAAATTAAATTCCCTTATATATGTGCTGTGGGGCCAGGGAGTGAGAAATCCCATCAGGCAGAGACTGACCCAGCCTGCGAATCATGATGCAGCCCTGTATTCCACACTCTCCCTCATAAAATATTGGAGCAACCACCAATTGGTTGGCAGGATGGTGCCTGCCCTCCCTTCAGCACTCTTGAAGGAAAACTGTGTGGCATTCTCTAAACCTAGTATTTTTGACAAACATTGCTGAATTAAGTTTTGGATCTGTGGTTTGGTCATGCATTCAGAAATCTGCGTTTCAGTTTTGGTTCAGGTTCAATTACACCACAACAGCATTTCAGTCACTGAGGAAGTTCCTTGCCACCGCTCTTGATTTCAGGTGTTTTTGAAAAGTTCACGTGGAATTTTTGGTGCCTGCAATTCTCAGTGTGAGGTGTCAAGCCCCAGTTAAAGTCCAAGTCAATGTCCCACAATCATGGGGTCAGAACTGAGAGTATTCACCTTTCCAAAAGACACAAAGAAAAGGATGAGTGACCTCTAAGTTTTTCAACACACAGGGCGATGACATCGGGCCATGTTCATTCAACGCTCAATGATTTAAGGAGGAAACTGAACAAAGTCAAGGAAACTCCCCAGGAAATATAAGTAAAAAAATCCCTGTGCAAAATCCACAGTGTTACACTATGGTGTTGCGCCACCTGGAATTCAGCACCAGCTGGACCAGGTGTCAGTGACTGCCCCGGATGGTTTGGCAGTATAAAAACGTCAGAAAATACAACAAGGTTTCAATGCCATCACAATTCACTAATTCATAATGAGAAGGAGCTTGATCATATTGCTTTCTCTAAACGGAAAAAATGCTTTTCAAGCCTGTCATTGAGAATCTCGTGTTACACTGCAAAAATTGGCACAAGACCACAGACAGGAATTCCCATTCCATGCCCTACCTCCAGCAGAAGCCTATTTGCAATGCTTTAAATGGGGAAAGAGCACAGTGTGATGGGTCTTAGTTGGACTGGCTTGTCTCTCCTCTTGAACATGTTCAGAAAATTGAATATGATAACATCAAGTTTATCTCAATACCCCTCTCTTGCCCAGGAGAAAAAATATATCTACCATTTTACAGCCTTCTCTTAAAACCATTAACTAATTGAATACTGATATTTTATCTTGTCCCTCAGACGAACGTCTATTTCTGGCTCTGCAAATTCTTTGTGTTAGCATGGGCACACTGAAGTGCCTGCAGCAGAGAAGTTTCTACAAAGAGTTTTTCTGTCCCATCTTATCAGCATAACATTCCATTGTTCTTCCAAAACTTGAGAACCTTTTGAAACATCTTTTGTTCAACAAACAAAACTCTTCCCAAGTACTCTTGGCTACTGCAATTTTACCATACCTAAGGGCTATGAAAAGTAAACTTCTGCTCACTTTTCCTGTCTGAGTATCTGAATTCAAGCCCAAATCTTTCACCTTGCAGCACAATACACCAGCAGTGAAGGCACAGCCCATGGCAATGTGTGTCTGCACACATCCATGACATGCTTAAAAAGGAGGGGACATAACTCTTTTGTCCCTCATACTTTACTTTCCATGAACCAAACATGAAAACAACTCAGGCAGTTATTCCTTATGAACAGGATTATTTGAAGGGGAAAAAACCACCAAAAGAAACCAAAACCACAGCTATTAAATTGCTTAAGGCACCAAGTTTTAATTTACTAAATCTAACAGCACTACTTGTGTGCTCTTAGAGGGTACACTGATGTACCTGTGCATCTGTAGACTACTTTTTTCTTAGTCTTGGTAGCCAGTTTCACTGATTATTTTGGGAATGTGATTGACATCCATTGTTTCTTCTCTTTGAATTGCAGCAACAACTGTGAGAAAGATGCTGTGATCGTTTCAGTGATCAATGGTTTCACATCCATCTACGCCGCAACCGTCATATACTCCATCATTGGATTCAGAGCCACAGCAAGATATGATGACTGTTTTGACAAGTGAGTTACTGGGAAAAAACCCCACAGAATATGCAGGTGTTTGTTTAGCTGAGGCAGCTCTGTTAGCCTGCTGATGATGGATTTATCATTTCTGATTAACTGCAGCTCTTGACCCACATGGCATCAGAACTACTCATTACTTATAAAAATATGGAATCTTGTGGAACAAATCCCATAGAAAGTGATAATTGTTTAAGTCACCTTATTTCCTACATAGATGTTGCATAAGCAACCATATTTCACATTATTGTCCATGCTGACATATGGCATGAATGCAATATTCCCTGGTTCCTGTGTTAGCTCTGTGTTTAGATTTCCTCCCGGAGAGTTTAAATGCTTAGGTCTCATCAGAGATGCCTCATTTTACCAGGGCAGCCAGACTCTGTGGTTTCCAGTCTAGTTCCTCCACATTCAACTGTGAAACTACATGATTCACAGCTGCAGACAGCTTAGACATTCCCAGAAGCTGCCCACTCTGGGGACTGGTGTTTAGTCTGCAATGCTAAGAAAGGCACCTAACTCCTGCATGGGTTTCTAGACTGTCCATCCATTCAGCGTCATCCGTGCCATGAAGGACAGTGCTATACTCACCTTGGAAGAAGAAAGAAAGAATTGTGCCTGCACATCTGCTGGACTTTCCAGTGTCAAATGTGATCTTGATGTTGTACTCTTAATAATTTGTTTGATGATGTAAATGAATCCTGATGATGCTTACAAATAAATAATTTCAAATTACTTGCTTTTCACTTTTTCAGAAATATCCTTACTCTGATGAATGCATTTGATTTGCCAGAAGGTAACGTAACCCAAGATAACTTTGAACAAATGCAGCAGCTGTGCAACATGACTGATCCAGCAACTTTTGCAAGTCTCAAGTTTGAAACTTGTGATCTGGAAACTTTCCTGAATGATGTAAGTTTAACACTCTGACACATACTGATACCTTAAATATGGTAGGAATGCATAGTAACTATTTAATTGCCAAGTCTAGTGACTATCAATGTAAATTCAAGTGCTGTGTGATGTTAATGATCCTAAATCTTCCCCAGGGAGCTGAAGGAACTGGCCTAGCCTTTATTGTCTTCACTGAAGCTATCACCAAAATGCCTGTATCACCATTGTGGTCCATTCTCTTCTTCATCATGCTCTTCTGCTTGGGTTTGTCATCTATGTTTGGAAATATGGAAGGTGTGCTTGTACCTTTACAAGATCTCAAGCTTATACCCTCCAGAGTGCCTAAGGAACTTATTACTGGTAAGTGCTTTTTTAGAGAGGTGACCTCCCCACCCTCCCCAGAAAACAGCTTGTGTGCTGAAAAAGAGGCCCACCCCACTTCTACCTTCTGATCTGGAATGGTCTTAAGACTCCCCAGTAACCTACTGAAGATTTTCTCACATTTCCCAATGGGGCAGCTCCTGTGAGGGTCCTTCTGAGCCTGCAGGCAGCTGTTCACCCTTAGGCTTGTCCATCAGCCTCCTCATGATGACCACTGTCTCCTCCACTGGGAAGCTGGAGGACCTGAGTTCTTCACCCAGGCAGGATTTCTCTCAGAGCAACGTTGTCCCATCAGCTACGAGAAAGAGGACCTGTTTTCTTTCCTCAGCTTTCTCCCTTTTTTTTTTTTGCAACATCTCCCACCTGTGCAATGTTAGGAGAGTTTTGCCCAAATAGAAGCCAGACTTCCCAGAGTGCCATTAAAAAATAAAGTGGTGGCCTTCAGGCTGCAAGAGTTACTTTTTAATCTTTATAGCTACTGGGGAAATACTTTTCTTTCTCTTTTTGCTTTTGCTTTCTTTGCCTAAGTGTGCTGTTGTTTTGTTGTTTGTTTTTTTTTTCCCCCACAGGTCTCGTTTGTTTGGTGTGTTATTTAATAGCTTTCATTTTTGTGCTGAATTCTGGTAATTACTGGCTGACTCTATTTGATACTTTTGCTGGCTCTATTCCCCTGCTGATAATTGCATTTTGTGAGATGTTTGCAGTCGTCTACATTTATGGAATAGACAGGTATGAAATACAGCTTAACCATTACTGAGTATCAATGCATAAAGTGATTATTGTCGTATAGCTACAGTCTTGCTGCATCCCTGTGCACAGAATTTCTCTTACAGAAATCAATGAAATGATGCAGCTGTAGTTTAGGGTTGCTTATACGTTTCAGGTTTCTTAAAGAGTTCTCAGCAAAAAGAAATAATGCTTGTTAAGAATTTATATATATACGCTTTCCACTTTATTAATCCATTGTAACAAATAATGCTCTTTAACAACCAGTTCAAATAAACACATCCATAAGATTGCAAGATAATATTGATGTGGGAATCCAGAATGCAGAGGAATATTCTCTGCATTCTGGATTCCCACATTTAGGCATTAACAAGAGCCCTGGAGTGCAATGATATGACTGCAAATAATTTCTTTTTAAAGTAGGCATCAGAATGTAGATATCTGCAACAGGTACCTAAGAGCCACTATAGCTCATTTGCCTTTTAAATATGGTGACATTTACAATAACTCCTCTTCAGGATAATTGCATTAAACATTTAATTAACAGAAGCAAAGTACAAGCACATTGGCACTAAGCTGAAGGTTTAAACCAGAGGTATATCCCAGGAGTGTTTGCAGGGAGTGCTAAATGATACTGTCCAACACAGGGATCTCCAGGCAGGCTGCAGATATGGGTTTATAGCAGGTTGCAAATGCAAGGCTACTGAGATACGTTCTTAGCTGATAAATCCAGGACTTTATCAGTTGTAGCAGTGAGTAACTATGCTCTCAACTTTCTAGAGATGTAATAAATCAACTTTCAACATCTTCATGTTTATAATCAAAACACAAGAAATGTGAAATAAAGTACAGGAAATTCCATCACACAAAAGTTTTACTTGAACTTGTGCCAGATCCAGCTGCTGTTCCTGGAAATGGGGTGAATGCCCTTGTGACCCATTTTCCCATACTTTTATACTACCTGAGGAAGCATGAATCAAGTCAGGTAAATTAGATGGTGTACCCTTGAGAAAGAGGGTTAATTTGTTAAGGACAAAAAAGTCTATGCTGATCACTTTGCCTTCCCTTTAAGTTCTCAGAATTCTTTACAAAGTAAATTAAAATTATTCCCAGGACACAAACATGGGTTGAGTCCGTAAAGTGGGGGCAATGTGTGTGTGTGTGTGTGTGTGTGTGCGCGCGCATGTGTTTTTGATTCAGAAAAGAGCCTCTACCAAACTTTAATGTTCCTGGCCAGTACACATCACTGTAGTCCTCTTGAGAACAGAGCTTATCAGGGCTGCCCAAAAGTGGTGTTATCTGCTCCAGATGAGTTTCTGTGACCTTCTGAGAAAAGGTCATTGGTAGAAAGATGGCTCTGTTGCTTGAAGGAGAACATGTGTGTTATCCATGACACACACGAACGACGCCTGAACGTGTGCTGCAGTCAGGACATGGGGCTCCATATCATTTTTAGACACCTAGATCTCAGATGTTAGGGATGAAAAGGTAAAATCAATTTATATAGTAATTGAGATTCAAGTGGATTCAGTGTGTTGTTCATAGCTGAAGGACCAACTGAATAGCCCCCTCCTAAAGGTTTATCCCCATAGGATATACAGGAAAGCCAGACAAAAGGACTAAAACAGAACCCCCAAACTTCCAAACTAACTATTTTTAAAGAAATGTGTGCAGAAGTTGTTGCATTATATGGAGAGGCCATGAATTGGTGCAGGACTGATGCAGACAGAAGCACTCTCAATGCAGGGCTTGTTTCTTCTTGTGGAAATATTTTTGCCCCATGGTCCACTTCATGTTCCATGAATCATCCAAATAACACAATAGTATGTGTTCTTAATAATGTGTAAAGTTAAATATTGTTTCATTATTCAGCCTGAGAAAACTGGTAGATATGCAAATTAGGCAAATATTATATTATAATCTAACTATTAAATTACTGCTATTTGCTTTTGTTCTTTTTTAATATTGTGTCATTCCCTTTAATTTATGCAGTGCTGAGATCCTTACCAAAAATTTGTGAAGCAATACTGAAATGTGTTTTGGGGAAAATCCCAAAAATATGTGCACTGAGTCTTGCCTGTTGAAACTATTTCACATATGCCTCACAGACTTCTTCAAGATAGTACATTTCCAAAAAAAATTTTCTCGACTTGCAATGATGTGTGCCTTAATTTGAACTCCTGAGGTCTAGCTCCTGATGTTGTCAATTCTGGTCTCACACTGGCATTAGCTAATTCCTGGGAACCACAGCTGAGGGTAGTTTGGACTTCCCTGTTTATGAGCAGGCATTCTTTGATCCTGGCCGGCTTTTAAGGTCCTGAACTTCCTGTTTTTGTTTCTAGGTTTAACAAGGATATTGAGTTCATGATTGGACACAAGCCCAACATTTTCTGGCAGGTTACCTGGAGACTTGTCAGTCCCCTCATTATGCTAGTTATCTTTTTCTTTTATTTTGTGGTGACAGTCAACAAAGAACTGCTCTACAGTGTTTGGGACCCTAGCTATGTAAGTGTGTAAACCAAAATATTTATTTATAATTATTTTAAGTATTCTTGTTTAATGTAAGAGTCATTGTCAGTTATATTCATCTTCCATCAGTTTTCTGGCAAACTTGTTACAAGACATGGAAATGGGACTGCTTACTTTTCTCCTCCTTTGCAACCTCACTTCCCTTTAATAATGTTTCATTCCTCCCTCACCCTTTGATTTCAGCCTTCCCACAAAAAGGCTGATTGGCCTGTCAGGCCCCCCATTCCCACATTCCTTTGTGCCAAGGAAGTGTTCCAGTCCCCCAGTCTCCCTTCCTGGCTGTTACTTCTTTCATGCCATTTTCTTTACATCATTTTAAAGTAAAAACAAATCCAAAACAGCTGAGGCTGGAAACCCTTGAGCTGTGGAACTGGCAAACTGTTGTGCCATGATGGCCGGCCACTGTTCCAATTACATTTTTGATCTGTTGAATTATTGAATGTGTGCATGTTCCCAGGTATTTGCTCCTCATGACTTTCTACAACTTGGTTGTTTGCTCTTTCAGGAGGAGTTCCCCAAAACAGTGAAGGTTGAATATCCCCCCTGGGTGTACGCTATCATTGTAATCCTCGCCGGAGTGCCCAGTTTGGCCATACCTACCTTCGCCATCTACAAAGCCATCAGGAACTACTGCCAGAAAAAGAATGATCGTACTGGCCTTATTGCTACATCTGAGACTTCCATTAATGGAAACTTAAAGTATTCATCATAAAACCGTTTTTTTCCAAATGTGGAAGGATGCTCTGCCAGTGAGGAAAGTAAAAAAAATATTTTTTTTAAAGAACCCGGAGTTAATTTTTTTTCATGAAAGGATAACTGTGTGTTGTTTCCAGGTAAACATTTGCTTAACAATGCAATGCACTGTGAAGAGTTGATGGCCTGGCTCCTGGAAGCAAAACAGTGACATTTGCAAGTGATGGGGGCACCAGGCCAAATAATTTGTGCTCTTTCTGATTCTGAAGCCAGCTTGTTTGAAACTGGCTTCCATCCCCTCCGCTTGGGGATGCACTGTGCATGAAATGCCATAAGTGACTCTTCCATGTGTAATCATTCTGGCTGGGTGGCCAATATGAAGGGTAACTTAATGCTGTCTTCTCTTGCACGTTAAATTGTTTTTACTTTACATGCCACTGTGTTGCACAAAGCCACTAATATTATTTGTCTCATATAGAAGTTTAAAATATTTAATAAAAACATTTCTAAGTACGAGAATGACAGCTTGATTAATTTAGAATTCTATATATTTTATGAATGGCCTATAACTTCCAAGTTACTGGCAGATAGTGCTGCTTTTGCTGATGACAGCAGAGGTAATCTTGCAGCGGGGCAGGAGCAGTTCGGGAAACAGCAAAATCTGCCTTCTGTGGCACCCATGAGCAAGGGGTGTCTGTGCTGATGGGAGATCCAAGGCAGACAAGGATGCAAATCTTGCTCTCCTCTGTTGCCATCAGGGTAGGTGGCTCTGGTTCATGTACACACACTCACTCACTCTCACACACACACACACACACACACACACTTACCTTAAAACTATTTCAAGCCTCTAACTTCCGTGTGACCCAGTGGAGCTCAGTGAGGAGTCCCCTTCCTCATGTGGCCACCAGAGAGGGAAAGGGGCACTGTTAGAGCACCCAGTCTGAGTGCCTGGAGCACGCATTGCCCATGCCCCCTCTGGATTGGTGATCCTCTTCATCCAACTGTCCGTGTACATGGACAACACACTTGGATCACCTTGCAGCAATTCCTACACCCACCTTTTGGAATGAGAATGGATCCAATTTACACCCTCATACTGATTGTAATCGAAACACCCTCGTAAAAGAAATAGGTATATTTAGGGTATATTTATTCCAGGATGTATCTACTCTAAATAGAGAGTAAAGTACCAGGCACTGCATGTGTACTGCATGGAATCATAGAATCAATGGTTTGGGTTGGAAAAGGCCCTGAAGGTCAGCCAGTTCCAACCCTCCTGCCACGGGCAAGGACACCTTCCACTTGACCACGTTTCTCCAAGCCCCATCCAACCTGGACATGAAGACTTGCAGGGATGGGGCATCCACAGCTTCTCTGGGCAACCCATTCCAGAGAATCTGAATGATTAAATTAATTTACATTCAATTTTCAATTTTCAAAAATCACATTAATGAAAGTAACTATTTAAACTATTCAAAGATGTTGCTCCTTAATGGGAAGAACATTTTTTGTCAGATTTTCCTGCTGATAAAAAGCTCAGCCACCAAGAATGAGTAACACCACGTGTGAAGCGGCTGGCTGCAGGTGCCAGGTGTGGAATTCAGAGTGTTGCTGGAAGGGCCCAAACCCAGCCCAAGGCATCTCCTCATCAGAAGAGCAGCAGGGGAAGGAGCAATGGTGGTGTGTGCCCTGGTAGCACTGACGTTGTGCAAGTGCTGCCAAACCACCCTGTGTACAGCTCGTGTGTACCCTGTGAGACAACCCTGATCAAGAGACTGGGAAGTTAAATTGCTCCATCTATGAGTCTGGATAATTGCAGAGCTGTAAGCAGATGAGCTGTAAGCAGATGAGCTGTGACAGCCCAGGGATAGTCATGTAGCCTTGATCTGAAACCAGCTTCTGGTTGGATAATATGCAACCTGATCACACATTTGTGCTTAGTTGCAGAGCAGGGCTTTTATTTTGGGGAAAACAATTCACCTTCACTTAGAAACTCTTCCCATTTCGAGAGGGGAATCCAGGCATAAGGTGTTGATTTACTGAAGCAAGCAAGCTTACTGGCTGTTCTGTTTAGTGTGGAGTGAACTGATTTGGCATGCACGCCAGCAAAACCCTGGCAGGAACAAAAGAAAACAGAAAAATATTCCCACATACTTTCAATAGAAGGAACGCATTCAGCTCTTGCACTCATCAGTAACTATTTAATGAATAATAACAATAGCCACTGGGGATTCATTGACAGGTGGGAAGTGATTAACTTCTAGCAACTATTGTGAAAATGGACCAAATTCTAATGTCTGGATGTACAAGGTCTAATTTTTCTTGGCTTTTTTTCTAATTGACTTTTTGCGTTTGGAAAAGATGCCTTCATTTATTTACTTCTATTAATAAACTAAGAAAGGAAATGTCAACATTTTATCCACAGATTTTTACAAGTATTGTGCAATTTTAATTAGTCTGCTGTAAAGGTGTCTTTTTAATTATATTCAGCATCACACTTCTCTGACAGAGCCTGAGAACAGAAGGAGAACAGAAAATAAAAACCTGTTTGATCCTGAGTTACCCATTAACAACATATTCCCAAGTTCTCTAACTATAGAAGGAGCTGCAAAAAAGGCAATAGTGGTAACTAACTTTACAATAATAATTCCTGGTTTTGTCTTTAAACTGCAGCCTTGGCAATGCCACAATCCTTTGCATCAGATAAAAAGAAAGCTCCACCTCTTTTCCAAGATCCTTCTGTCACCCTGCATAAAATCTGTAGGAGAGACAGGTTTCGATGCATCTTCCCATTTTTAGGGGAAGGGGCTAAGGAGCCAAGGATATTTCATTAAAATGTCGAAAGACTTATCAGCAACACCTGAAATCCCTAAAGAAGATGGCAGACCCAAGTGGGACAATAAGTTCCAGTATATTTTAAGCTGTATCGGATTTGCCGTCGGCCTGGGGAACGTGTGGCGATTTCCATACTTGTGTCAGATACACGGAGGCGGTAAGGTTGGAACGGGGCTTTGCCAAAATACTGAACTGCAATTCTCATGCAACTATACTAACTTCTGATGGGCATGGAAATTACATCGTTTATATCAGTTATATCACTTTTTAAAAAACACTAATTCTCATTAATGTTTTGCACCAGTTAATTAGCTTTTCCTATAGAATTATATTTAATTATAAAATGATATGTTCGTTTAGGAAGACCAGACTGATGCTGACGAGACTGATGATAGAAAAAATCTATGTTGAAGGTTTTATACTGCTGCTACAGTCCCAGTGGAAGCAGGAAAATGAACCTGCAGCTGGCTACCTTAAGGGGAAGTAAGAAGTCCTGGGGAGGCCTGAGGAAACTGGTCCCTAGACAAATGGCCATTGAACTTCCCTTTGGGATGGTGAGTGAGCCATTCCCCAGCCTCCTCTGATGTTCTTGGGAGCTACCTCTGGAATTGCCGCTGCGCAGAACTAAATTGTGCCTTTGGTTGTCCGTGAGGCTGTTGAAAATGCTCAGCTGATGCAGCAGCAGCAGGAGCCTGCCAGGTGTCGTGGACAGCTGCCTAAGCCTGTGCCTGGGCAGCGGTTCCACAAAGAATTGCTTTAGAAGCAGACAATTCGGTAAATATAAATGGATCAGAAAAGAGTACTTGATAACTCACCGATCACAGAAACTTTTGAAATCTGCCATGGTAAGCTGTCTAAAAAGAGTGAGCAAATTGTTTCAGCCCAGTTTAATTTGTTATCTTTCAATTAATTGGAGAAACCAAAAATTCACACCTGGAGAAACTGTCAAATGACAGAAAATATTATCCCATCCAAGTTTGTTTTACTAAGGTGTCTCTATAACTTGATGAACTACATATATTTCAATCATCTAAGGAACCAAGAATGGATGTTGCCTGTAATGGAAGGTGTTTCAGAGAGAAGTAGCCACTTAGGGACTCTGGTAAGTACCTCGATGAATGAGCTATAGCAGGTTGTATCAAGAGAAAGAAACTTGGCAGATACAAGCAGAGCACCAGGAAGTAGGTAGAGATACTGCTTCCTACAGTAAGACAACTTCTGAACCCCCGACTTTTTCTGAAAGTCCACTTTTCAAAGTCAACTTTAAAAATTAGACAAAATGCAGAAAAGCGCCAGCAATTATTCAAGGGTTGGAAAACTTCTGGGACAAGAAACAACTTAAGAATTCAATCTATTTAGGTGATGAAGTTGAAAATTGAAGAGTATGTTTATCATAGTGTATAAACAAAAAAATGCAAATTATTTTGGTGGCAAGGAGCTTTTGCAGGCTGAATATGTAACAGCTGAGAGTTACAGTTACACAAATACAAGAAAGAAAAGACAAGAACCAATAGGTTAGATTCCTCCCAGGACACTTCATGGTTTCCATTATTTATTTACAAGATGTGACACCCAGTGAAACTCCTGCAGAAAAGTGCCATAACTGGGTGGCTAGAAAGCCATGAGTGCACACTGTTTCTCTGCATCTGTACATGGGAATTACTGGAAGAAAACCTGTCAGTTCAGCTCATTATACTGGCATTAATGAGACATCATGAACATCCTTAGAGAGACATCCCCATAGCAGATATGGCATAAGACCTGCAAGGAAAACATTCTTCTGCAGTGGGAACTGTAGGTCAAATTCTCTACAGCATCTCAGGTGGCCTTTCTATCTTGGACAGCAAGGGAAAAAGCATTCAGGATTAACAAATAACACAATAAAGCAAACATAATGTGATATTTTTGTAATGTAATGAATGATTAACACAAAGGGCTCAGTGGAAAATTTGAAACTCCCGGGCAAGGTCATAGGAAGATGCAGCTCCTCCACACATCTCGTTGCACAGAGCAGCCTCTGGAGCCACCAGCTGCGTGAGGCTGCACAAAATTTGTGCAAAATCGGGATTAAGATGAAATATTGTACTGCTGGCCATAAAAAGGCTCTCACACTTTCCTATGAAGCACTAATGGTTGCTTCTCTGTGGCCAGCTGTGGCCAGCGTTTCAACATCTTCAGATCCCAGCCTCACTTCAGAAGATAGCAATGCTCATCTGCTCCTGAGGTTTGATCTCTGCCCTCCATCCTCCCTTCTGGGATCCCCTGCATCCCTACCCTACAGACCTCACCACCCCAAGAGAAGCATGAGACCAACTGCAAGGAGCTGACCAATCTTAGGGACTAAACAGTGCTCAGAAAGTCTGCTTGCTTGCGTATCCAGCTCCAGAACTCCAGTTGAACTTCTAGGGACAAAAAAGACAGGGGGTAGAGCAGGTTTAAAGGTAATAAAAACAGAAAAATGCTGCAGGGACAAGGAATGCGTTGCTCCTTTGCTCCCTGAGTAGTAATGCTGCCAGTGAAAAACCAGTTTAAAATAGCCACCAGACTCGGTAATGGCAAACAGCTACTTTGCATCACCACCAAGAATGGCACAAGACAGTGGTGAAATAAGGTTAACATAGGGATGTGCAGCCAGTGTTTGGTCACTGGGCTTCAATATAGGGTTCGAAGAGCTCAGTAGCAGATGGGCTCTGTAACAAAGTGCTGTGGGGTTTGTGAATAAGTTATCCTAGAAAGCTGGCATTGGAAAAGTTGAGTGGGTTGTGAAGATCACTGAGAAGACAGAGCTCTTGCGTTTACACCAGTCCATAAGGCAGCTGCATTTTCTGCTGTTAACTTAAGGCAGTGACGTGGTTTGGGGCTGCATTTTTGAAAGCAAACAACTCAGGTGCAAAAGCCCAACAGATTTTCAAGGGTACTGGAGCATAAATCCTGCGTGTGCGCATGTGAAGATGTGCACAAGGGAGAGACCAGCAGCACTGTGTTTAACTGGGAGCCCTGAGAGATGCCATGGCTTTGCACCTGCAGCCACAATCACAAGCACGGTGAAACCAGGTATGGATACGGCATAAACATGCTTGAAGGCTGAATGGCTTCTGGGGTGTTTTCACAGCTGGTTCAGGTGATATCCTCATTTCTGCATCTTTTCAAAAACAAGAGATGAAAACAAGTGCTTGTGTATTTGTCTCATGTCAGCTGTTCCCATCAGACCTCTGGCCCTGATTCATCGCACATTAGCGTTACTCAGTAACTCGGATCTAATATAATATCAGTTCTGCTGACATTTATCACCTGCTGCCGTTACTGATTATTTGGATTTATTGCCTGAGCTAAGTTAGTTATTTACCTTTCATGACTAATGGGTATGAAGGTTGTTTGCCACAGTCAGTGGAGACAAACACAAATGTTCCCAGGCAACTGGGATTGAAAAGAAGTCTCTAAATAGCCCATTATAGAGTTTGTCACTTAAAACTGAGACAATAACAAGTCGTACATCTATATGTGTTCACATGGAGTCATCTGAGTATACTTAAGAAAAACCAACCCAGTTCTAACTAGAAATGACTGCAGTGGACTTTTGATTATAACTAGTATATATATATATATATATGTCATATATATATGTGCTTGCTTAACCCATGGGTATTAAAAATGTGTGTAGTGCCTGAGCCTATAAAATGACTGAAAAATATCTTTAATATGAAATACAGTTCCTTTCTAGGAAAATAAATACACATAAACACTACAGTCATGCTAAAAATGGACAACTGCTTACTTCTGGGATAAGCATTCACAGACTTTCATAACCCACTGCCTACCTGACCTCTTGCTCAAATTTGAACTACAACATGCTGGGAAATGCCTGGTTCACTGTGTCCTCATAAGGGAAACAAAACCAAAGAGGAACAAAATGTATAACTAGAAGATACTGTAAAAAAAAAACCCAAAACCAAACCAAAATCAACCCAAACAAACAGTATGTTGGGAAGAGCAGAACGGTTCACTCTCTGACAGAAAAATTGGGTTACAGCAAGTAACAAACTTCATTTTCTGGTTTGTTGACATGCCCTGCTTAAGCCTTTGGTGAAAAGCTGTGACGTGGAGTCGATCCTTTCATAATTTGTTGTATTTGATTGCCCTTTACAGCTCAGGTTGGTGCACACTTGTATGTGAGTGCTGCTTGCCTGCATCCTTCACATTACACAGGGAAGTGCGCCAAGCTTATTTTATGAGTTATCTTTGGGTGTTACCCATCTTCATTTGAAATGGCTATTGGCCCTTTGGTTTTCTGGACATGGCCTTAGCTCCCTCACTGTTGCTCAAGGAGATATAGTCACTTACATGGGGAATTCAACCCTGCCAAGTTCCAGAGTCAGTAAGATGTGTAATGTGGCCTGGAGGACAATATCAGTGCCATCATAAGTGTGCTGCACAAATACAGTGCTTAGAATAGCTCATAATTTTCATCTGGATTGAGGCATGTGCAGAAGACATAAAAGAGGTCATGAAGTGCTATTTTCTAGAGAGAGGGCTGAGTGTGATTAAGTTGCTTTTTTTCCTACCTGATGTCTTGATGTGATTCCTTGCGGTGTTGACTATCCTACACTGCTTAGCTGAACTCCCATGGAGAGACGGACAGGTCTGAAAATCCCCTTTCAACAGCTAATATCTTTTTCTCTGCATCTGAACAAGTAGTTACCACCTATTGCATAAAATTGCATAAATGATCACAGGTATCTTGCCATTCAAGTTCTCAGTCTTTTGGAAATGCGCACCCATCACCCTTCCTCCTAGGTACCAACAGAATTGATGAAGTGGATCTCCAAAAGCTTGCTGCGTTTTATCACATTGAGATGTGCTTTCTGAATTTTTCAGACTCTGCAGATGCATTTGCCTCCAAATTACTATTTTGCCACTTTCCAGGTCATTTCAGTCTTTATTATAATTATTTTTTTCTACTCCTAAATCTCTATCTGAAGGAAAATTATTATTCATGTTCTGGCCTTTCAAACGCTGCTGTGTCTTTAGATCATCATTTCAAGTCACTCGCTTTTCTTCTGCTAGCTGATCCACATGCACCAGTAGGATGCAAGAGTGAACACATGGATCAGTTCTTCCAAGTTTTTCCCCATCTTTTAGGAAATCTTACATAGTATCCCAGCATCAAGCAAAGCTACTGGGTCTTCTTCTCTGCTTCTCACTGAGGCTCATCGATTTCTGCTGGTCTTGACACATGTAGATTAGGAGGTCACCGGTCTGATACTTCAAACTGCTTTACATTTCCACTAGTCCAGTCTGCTGGTCTCTCTTTCCAAGTGACAAACCCAATTTGGTTGTTTCACTCTGCTTTGCTGGTTGCCAAGAACCAACTTTAGACCAAGCTCCTTCAGGAGCCTCCTGGTCTCTCTGTCCCGTGGTGCATGGGCAGCTCTCCACAGGCTGCCTAGTGGTTCATGCACTCCCCACCCAGACTGTCACGTGCAGGTGATATAACGGAGGCTGTGCCCTTCAAGTGTCATTTTGCTGGATACGGCTGGGCAGTTGCTTTTCTGACCTGATTTGCCTGTGCCTTGCAATTGAGGGGTCAGGTTTTAAAAACCCTCTGTGTACCTCGAGTGCACCTGGTCCTTTCTTTCCTACTGCTACGACCGTGGAGCCGTCCCCACTCCAGTGGTTCTTCAGCAATCATGTTACACACTGGTCCTCCTTGTCACTTGGGACTCTCTTGGTAATGACACCAGCTAACCAGTAGTGCAGTAGTTGCAGCTGTTGATAGCCTTATTTGAAAAAGCTTTTGTAGGCCTTCTGTGCCTTCTCATGTGCGTGGGGATTGTTCCATAGCTTTGTGATATCCTTGTGCAGGATTCCTTCCCAAAGAACATTTAACTCATGCAAGTTTTGAAGAGTTTTGTTTGTATTTTTCCCTTGACCTACTTTTAGTACTGCCTGTATCTACTTGCAGGATGGTTGCTTTATGAATCTTCAGTGTCTTTCTGACAGAAGGAATGTTGTAGACTAAAATTTTCCTATGTCGCACCCCAGGGATGCAGCTAAATCATGCTCGGCAATACTTTTGATTTCTATGGGCATTTCTCCAGGCTTTTAAAGTACTTAAAAATGCTTCATCACTATCATTTGCCTTTTTCGCTTTTCAAGAGGAAAAAAAACCCCAAATTNAAAAAAAAAAAAACCCCCATTTTTTTTTTTTTTTTTTTTTTTTTTTAGGCAGAATGTGCAGATACAGGATAATTTGTTACTTGTGCTTCATGATTTTTTCTGCTAAAGTTTCCTTTACCCATGCCCCATGGAAGCCAAATCTACAGAGTTCTGCCGTGCCTGTGCTAAACATCATATGGCTTCTGCTGGGGTTTTGCTGTGCTTGTGTTTGAATGCTCTGGTTTGTGATACCTGCTCCATCTTAGGTTCTCTGCTTCTTGGATTTTCTGCTTGCTTTCTCCATGCTTAGATTTCTCACAGCATTTTTAAAAAAAGGTACTTGAATTTGGCCTTCTGGCACATCCTCTTCTATCTATTAAACAGAGCCCTCAACTATACAGTGCTAGAGGGTTCCTACTCACTATTCCATATGTGATACCTTTCTGTTAATGTTTTTCCATGTTTTTCTATAGATGGGGGATTTTATTGTGGAAAAGAGTAAGCTCCAAGTTCTTCAGCAAACTGTCTGTTCTTTTCCTCTTTTCTTTTTGCCTAAAAATACTGTAATGCAAAGGAATGAATAACTAAAAACTTATTTTACACTACAAGCCATTTACTTGAATTAGGTTTGAGAAAGATTAGCTTCATAAACTGTTTCTTGCTAACCCATTCTTTTGCCATATTTTCATATTTGCAGATAGCAGATTCTTTTATATAATTCTCATGGAAAACCAGTATTTTTTTTCTAAGTGTGACATTATGTTTTGCCATGCTGTAAATATGCCTGAAGATACACACAAGCCAGCACAAAGTAAACATGCTTTTATCAGCAGAATGTCTAAACATGCTCTGCTGCCAGTGGTTCAACTAGCAAACAGAAAACGGGAGAAAGATAACAGTTTGCACTAATTATTACACAGTTATTTCCCAGGAGATATGATATGGGAGATAGGTTGGGCTCTTATGGAGTGCTCTGCTAGCAAGGGCTCAGCATGGATTGCAGCAAGACAGCTGCTGCCCAGAGCTGGTGGAGGGCCAGGCAGATGGAAGAAGAAGTAGAGTGCTCCACACTGCAGTGCTCTGGTCACTTGCCTCAGTACTTTGCTCTTCCCAGGAGACAGTCCAAGGCATCAGACTGCCAGCAGAGCTGGGCTGGCACCCTCAGGTGTGCTGTGGAGAGGGGTACTGCAGCAGGTTTGAAACAGAACACGGGACTGAGCATGGCAAGAGGTTACTGGGTTCTTCTGGAAGGGACCTCAAACTGAGGATTTAACATACGGGGAATTAACTGCGAGATTCCTTTTTCAAATCTGCTTCTCAGTTAAAAACATTTTAAGAATAGAGTTCTTAAGGTGAGACATCAATTTCCAAGTTTGGCAGTTTAAGAAGAGTTCCTCGCTGAGAAGAGCTTTGTGATTTTTGTTCCTAAGCATACCTTGATAAAAGGCTAAACCATTCAACAACACACCTTCTCTGGGTGTTGTATGTATTTATTGCAGCACCTAGCAAGAGGTAGCAAAGTTATTGCAATACAACACTAGCTCAAGAGATTAGATTTTATCTGCCCAGCCTTTCTAAATAGCCAGTGATTGCAGAACCCAGGCGCCACTCCAGGTGGAGACCAGAAATCCTTGTGCATTCCCCCACCTCTGTCTCAGGAGAGCATAAAGAAAGTTTCCAGAGCTGGAAGAGCAGAGCTGAGCAGACCCAGATATGAGGTCTGGAGGCAAAGCAGAAATGGTAGAACAAGGCACACGTTTATTGACAAAGCGACAAGGAGCACAGAATCTGTACACATTTGTAGGAGGACTGGGAGGTGGCTGAGGCAGGACTTCTGTCTTTGCTCCCCTGGAGAAAAGAGACTTTGCGGTCACAGTGGTTGGTCACGGCAATAAACTTCAATCTATCCCACCATTTCAATTTAATTGGACATTTGGGCAGGTGGTATAAACATACAGATGAAACTTCTGGTCTCACCAAAATCAGCATCTGTGCAAAAGGAGGGAGACCCAAACGTGTGTCCCTTCTGAGGGAAGGTGGGGGAAGTGAGGCATTGCACACAGTTTAGCAGGAATCAGCCAGGCTGTTGGTAGGACTGGTCCCTTCCCACAGGCAACCAACAGGACCTGCTGCTTCTGGCCCAAGGGAGAGGTTGTGAGGAAAACAGTAAATACGTAAAGGATACAAACTGGGAAGAAATGAAGTTTCATGGCTCACACGTCTCAGAGAACAACTTCAGCCTTGCTTTCAGTTTTTCATTAGCCAGAGGCTTTGTGCTCTGAGCAGAGCTTCATGCAATAAACTAGCCTGGGCTATGGAATACAAAATCCTGCTTTTCCAGTGCAGGACAGGGGAGCACAGGCCTGAGAGCTTTAAGAAAAGAAATGAGGCAATGCACTGAAGGGAAAACAGATGGTATAGGGGACAGGAAAACACTTGTGCTTTATGAGAAGGGGCACAAAAGAAGATGCTTAAAAGAAAGGGAAATGGCTGAAATAGTGAGGCTACTTATAATGGGCTGTGGCAATGCCTGAGGGAAGTGTCCTGCAGTGCTAAGCATCCCAGTCCCTCCTCCTCCATCTTCACTACCAAAATTACCAGCAACAGCTGTTACTCGGTAGGTGTCCCTAGCAATGATCCCTCTCTCAACACATCCTACAAGGACTTTGTTAGGCTCATAAAGCAGATTAGCTCTAAACCAGTAATTTCAGTGAGATGCAGATAATCATGAGGCTTAATCACACTCAAATGTCTTTTCAGGGGCTTTCCTGATCCCATACTTCATCGCTCTTCTCTTCGAAGGAATCCCACTGCTACATCTTGAGCTGGCCCTAGGGCAGTGCCTGCGGAAGGGCAGCATCGGAGCCTGGAACACCATCTCTCCTTACCTTGGAGGCATTGGTACATCTCCTCAGTCCCAGCTCAAGGAACTACAGACAGCTCCCACCCAGCACTCACTTCCTGCAGACCTGGGCCTGATACTTCTTAGGATATAAAAAGGAAGGAGTGTTAGGATTAAAAAGAAATATTTTGCAATGAGGGTGGTGAGATATTGAGGGGTGGTTTCCCTGGAAGCATTCAAGGCCATGTTGGATGGGGTTCTGAGCAACCTGGTCTAGTTGAAATGTCTCTGTCTATGGCAGGCGGGTGGGACTAGGTGATCTCTTATGTCCCTTCCAACCCAAACCATTCTGTGATTCTGTAATTCTGTATTGCTCTCACCAGCCATTACTCCAGGCACATTTTAGGCTCATTTTAGGAGCCAGAAATGCCAACCTAATAACCTTTGCTGTGGAGAGATTAATGAATATGGGCTCTGCTACTGAATGCTGCCCCATTCCAGCCATACCTTGGTACCATACAAGAGCTACCTGCCCACAGTGCTTCTCACTCTTCCCTCACAGCCTCTCCAGGACCCAGTCTTCTCTGTCCATGAATAGCCAGACTCTAGAGAGGACAGAAAGACAGGAAATCAGGGATCCTAAGAGTCCAAAGCACCTGGGAAAGCTCCCCTCCATAAGAGGGTGGGGCTACTGAAGGGACTTTATCAACACAGCTGGGCACGAGGGACAATCCACATGGCAGACAGACAGGTGTGCAGTCCTGTACTGCCAATTCTTTTCTATTTATTGAATATATGAAAAAACACACCTGGTGTCCTGTGTCCATTGTCAGGCTGCAAAAAGTGATCCAGAATAGCCACCATCAGGGGGTTAAGGCATTGGCTCTACTGCGTATTTGAGGTAACACCCTTGTGCCTGCAGGAAAAGGGGAAACTCCTGGAGGCTTCAGCCAGCCCTGCTGGATCATGACCTGCTTTAAGCAGGTGCCTGAAATGGGCTTGGCACTCACAGCCCTGCCTGGAGGCCTGTGTGGGAGGAAAAGGGGTGGGTAAGAGGAGTCATCTAAGCGCCAGAGGGCAACAAGGAAGAAATATTAAGCAGCAGGTGGTGCTTCCAGCTAAACCCATCTACAATTAGGCATGTTCATACCCCCTTTGCAAAAATGCAAGCGAACAAAACCTGTGGTGTTGATATTCTTCCCTCCTCGTAACAGGAGAAAAACAGTTACCAATGTAGGGTACATGTGCATGATTTGGGACAAGAGAGGTCTCATGCAGCTACAGCACACTGTAAAACTTTGGTCTCTTTTGCTCTCTGCTATTAAAGCTGTCTGGTATTGTTGAAAACAATGGATTATATACTAGAGCAAAGATTTCAATTTCAATTTTAATCTTCTGTGTAAGCAGAGAGTGTCAGCATTCCTAGAGCAGGGCTGGTGATCTGGGGGATTGTGCACCAGGGTTTGGCTACTGAGGACGCAAATGCCCAGCTTACATGGGAAAATCTCAGGATGGTGTTGGGGGGATGGAGAAGAAAATCTTGAAAAAATAGGAAATGTGAGCTTGTAAGAGCTAGTGCTGTGACTGACTGAAAACTTTTTTCAAAGCTTTTCTGAAGTGAGATCTTGTGCTTTCTGCAGGAGTTGGTTCATGGGTGGTGTCGGTTCTGGTGAGCTTGTACTACAACACTGTTTTAACTTGGGTGATGTGGTATTTCATAAACTCCTTCCAAGAACCTCTTCCTTGGAGTGTTTGTCCTCTAAATGAAAACAGAACAGGTAAGTACACCTCCATGACAACTGCTAGCAAAAGGAGGATCACAAACATCAGGGGCTAATCAAGAAACCCAGAGAAGCCACACTTTATTTGGCCCTGAGTTGTGCACAAGTCCTGGTTTGATTTCCTGTTAAAAAGGTACAAGAGTCATGATAGCCTACTCAAATTCATCATCCTCACAGGAACAGCAACAGCCAGTAAGTCCATGAGTTATTTTGTTTGACTTCAAAACGGGAAACAAAATAAAGAACAAGTCCTGTTATCCATTACAAAACCTTTAGTAAGACAGAAGAGAGACAGTGTACATAAGCAGGATAAGGAAGAATGTCTCAGGTATTTAAAACTATTTCTCAACTTTTTTTTAGAGCGTGAGGGAGAACAAGTTCCAGGGTACAGCAAGAAATATCATCTGAGTAAAAAGCTAAGAAAAAAACCAAAACATAGCAGAATTAAACTTTCTTTTGGAGGCCTTAGGACTGTTCTAGAGTAGGAAGACAATTAGACATCACAGGTTGTGGTGTACAACACACAACCTTTCTTCAGGCACAGAGCCTGGCTGTGGAATGCCCACTCCCCTGGATGCAGATGCCTGAAGTTCCTGTTCACAAAAGTCCCAGAAACTCAAACCGAAGAGGCCAATGCCTGGGTCTTTCCCCACCACAGGGCCATGACATAGCCAGGGGAGCCTGGGCTGAGATGTATCCTCAGGTGCCTGAAGTTTGTTATGGCTCCACCAACTCGTAGCCATACAGCTAAAAAATTTCATAGTTTTCACTGCAATTAGTTTAGATTTTACCTTGCACTGAGTACGACGCTGTTTCTAATTAGGAAGTTACCCCTGTATAAATTGCTGGTGATGCTCTGGTGAAGGTCTCACGGAAGTCTCACAGTCTCAGCTTGCTGTGAGAGTTTGTCTTGCTGCACATTACAGACAGTGCAGAAAGTGCATCTCTGTATTTGATTTTGCAGCCCACAATTTATTCTAACACTTGCCACTTTTTTTTTCAGGGTTCAATGAAGAATGTTATGAAAGCACCGCAGTAAATTATTTTTGGTACAGGAAAACTTTGAACATAACACCTGATATTGCTGAGAGTGGCACGTTACAGTGGTGGCTCATTTTGTGCTTAGCAACTTGCTGGGCAGTTGTCTACCTCTGCACCATCCGAGGAATTGAAACCACGGGAAAGGTATGGAAAGGGTAGAGGAGTGATTATCCCACACTTTGAAATCTTGCCCTCCAGATAATGAGTTTTTACCACAAGGAAAGCCTTCCCCATTTACCAACTAGCACCACTGAGTGTGCTCCTTGCCCAACGCAGTGAGAACAGCAGTGCAGGTGGCTTCAAATGATGCTTCTCTCCTTTTCCATTGCAAAAACTCCTGCCCTACCAGACTTCCCTCACACAGTTTTAAGAGCCATTTTGTTACAAATATAGTCTGTAAAAGTACACCCTGCTTATTTGAAAGATGGCCATATTCATCTGTAGCTGGCTGATCAAATATTATTAAGATTGTATGTTGCAATAATTTAGATAGGATTTATTGAAGTTATTGCCAGTAACAGTCTGTCTTATGGCCTCCTTATTTTAGGCAATTTATGTAACAGCAATATTTCCATACCTGGTCCTGACTATATTCCTTATTCAAGGACTCACTCTACCAGGAGCCACTGATGGCCTGATTTACCTCTTCACCCCTAATGTAAGTAGCAGAAATATTTTTCCTTGTACTCCCCCTCAGGTTTCATATTGTATACTCATTTTCCAACAACTCCTGGTTTAGATGTCTATCCAAGAGCTCAGCTAAGCTCTTTTCCTGAGATGAAGTGACTTAGTATTTTAATATATTTTCACAAAAAAAGAAGCAGCAAAGAATTTAACAGTTCAGTCATAAGTGTATCAGAAAATACTGGGAAATTAACGATATGAATAGTATGGGTGCCTCAGTCTGGAATGTGTAAGTGAAACTGATGTACTTCACAAGTACATGAGAAAGATGGGATTTCCCTGCCACTGCTACAGAATTAACACAGCTTTAATCTTTTAAGAATTCACAAGGAGAATGACTGAGGAATTACATTTGAAGGTTGAAAGTAACTTTCTCCTGCCCCTGTTTCTTCATAGCAGGAGATTCTCCCCTCCCCCATATCTCTTCCTAAAAGACAGAACTGCTGGAGAACAGCCCTTCTGCCATTTTTCTAATCTTCCCATATGGACAGGAGTTCCAGATCGCTCCACATGCTGGCCATTTCAGAAGGACTTATTCTACACTGTCCTTGGCAGCATTCCCAAATGCAAAGACAAACTGTCCCACTAAGTGGTTGCTATCCACTGTAGGCTCCTCACAACTCTGCTTTCGTGGCTAAAAAGCTCCATAAAGCGGTGGGTGTAGAGGAGGAAAAGCAGCACCCACTGACACATTCTGAAGCATCCGCTGCCTCCACAGCCACAGCAGTGCTTCCAACACAGGACCACTGGGTTTTTCGCTTTCCTTTCCTACAACAAGAATACAGACATTAAAGAAAACATAAGCCAAGAAGCTCAGAAATACTTAATATGCCAGGCTGGAAAGGGAGAAGAGCAAGAGAAGGCTCAGATGAGACACCTTTTTATCCCTTCTGCTGCGAGCCCCGCGGCACAGACGTCCATGTAAATGCCGTCAGAACTCAAGAAGGACAAGCTTGGTTTTTACAGGAGATCAGGACATACACTTGCATTTTTGTAGGGCCCAGACAGGACAGTAAGAGCTTGGTGCAATGTCTCAGGGAAGAAAGCAGCTTAGGCAACACAAACAGAACACGCCTTGGCCTGTTGTCCTCTAGTCTCAGCCGGGCTGTCGGGTTTCTCTGGAAGAGCTCAGGCATCTTTGGAACTTAGTTTGCAGTGATCCTGAACTGAATGATGACAACTAGATTTATGTGTACTCACAAAGTCTAGAGGTATTGCAGTGCTGAGGAGGAGCGGATCATCGTAAAAGAGACGGATGGATTTGTACACTGGCAACAGAAGTCAGAATGAAAATCTACCTGCAGTCACCTTGCAGCTGATGGTTAGCTGGTTTGAGGAAGCAGATCCTGGGGACATCCTTGAAAAGACATCTGAAGATGGTTTTAGTGAAGTTCTTATCTATAAATGTGGAAAAGCTGGTGAAACAGCCTGGTAAGTGATACCTGCTATCAGTGTTGCTATTGCACAGAAAGTTAGTGTAAGACAGAGACGGCTTTGTTAAACTAACCTACCAACAGCTACGGAGGATTGTGGCACTTCAAGGACTTCAAAAGGACAGTAAGCACACAGCTTCGACACTGCCCTTCTCTCTTTGTCCCGCTTCCCCACAAGTGTGCAGCACCAGTATTGCCTTTGCTGTTGGCCTATTTGCAGCTCTGCTGTGAGCAAACGCCTGTTTTTCTTTTACACTTCTCCACAGGGAATGTACCAAAGTGAGTTGTACAAGAGGGCTGTTAGGTTTTTTGGCAGAGATTTACTTGGCCCACCCAGGCCACATCAGTTTACGAAACTGTAAAGCATATTTCTTAAGTGTGTGCTGTTTTCTTATTTTCCTGTCTTTTTGTAGGAAAAGTTTTAGCAAAATAAAGTAAGAATTAGACCACCTACTGTCAGTTTCAGCTTACTTTCAAAATAAATAAAATCACCCTTCTCAACATCCTTCCCTAACTGGAGGCAATATTTTCCAACTTCTTTCCAACTCTGCAGCAGAAACTGTAGTTTCTCTGTAACAGCTGCCACATCCACTATCTGATAACTCTGACACCTCAGTGTTGTTTTGAAAATCTGTGAAAGAAAGTAGTGTCTAGCACAAAAAGTCCCATCTTACCCAGTTTCAACATCATAATCACCCAACTGAATTCTAAACCACAATTTTTTAAGTTTTTTCACTTTCCAAGTTTGTATTTTAGTTCTTGTTAATAAGTACCATAAGTAATAATAGCATGAATATGAATTTTAATTATGCAATGTGATGGTTCTATTTTCACGCAAAAATATATAATCAGCTTTCGCCATCTAACACACTTTCACACCCTAAATTTTAGGCCAAATAATGACTACTTCTTTTCATTGACTTTCAGATGTAGAGAAGTCTGTGATTTACTCATCTTCTCAAAATTCTTGGTTACTTTGAAAATGAAGCTGCCAAGAAAACAAAAAGATATCTTGAAGTGACACCTGAGGGGAAAGCAGAAGTTCTACAACGATGAAGCCACAGAGGAGCTGGAACAGACTTTTGGAAAGGTTTTTGGAAAAATAAATAACCAGAGGCAGCAGAAAAGAGATTCCAACAAACATCAGCAACAGTCTGCATGGTTCAGCTTCAGTGGACACCTGTGTCACCTAAGGAATACAAATGTCTCCTTCTTCAGTCTCTTTCACATTTGAAAGAACTTCAGAGACTGTAAATATTTGGAGGTTCTCTGGCAACGAACAATTCCAAGAACTTGGTTGGGCAACTGCTGCCCGTGCCCAGAACTCAGCAGCTATTTAACAAGCAGTGAGAATGGCCAAGAAAAAAAAGGCAGCACAGGCCTCAAATCCTCTATTCACAGAGGCAATTTGTAATTTTCCCCTCTTTTGCAGTTATCATATATGACTGTACATGGACACTTAAAGCACCTTTCAAGGTAGCTGCTCTGTCCATATTGTTTCTGGTATTAAGGAGAACAAAAACACTACCCTAATGAACTGCTGCCTTTAAGTGCAGTATTGCTTGTTGGCCACTTGCTTATGACAAAAGCAGTAGATGTATTTACACCAAAATTATACATCACAGGGACCCCAGTAATTTTTAATTCTGTTTCTGCGCTTCACATATTCAAGAAACCAAACACCTTACCACTCATGAGGGAGCAATTATACTTCCTTTCCTCCTTACTCCCCTGTTCATTCATTAACACTCTGATTGTATATCTTCATCCACGTGTTTCTGGCATCAGCACTTTTTTTTTCTGAAGATAGGCTTATAAAATCTGTATGCCATATAAATATAAAATAACACTTTCAATAATTTGCTGAAGACCAGATAATGACATTGCCATGACATGCTTGTCCGCCCATTATCTTTTCAAGTTTGGGGGTTGATTAGTATCTTTTGGAGTCAATAAATGCACTGCACCAGTGCACTCCAGACTCATTTGCCAAAGCTCCCAGTCAGAAAGCCAGACTTTAGGAGTCGCATCTGTCAGCACCACCTGACTTGGCAGCACTTAATCAAAGTGTGAAGGCCACACAGCCACGTGAATGCCAAGTTTCTGCACTGCAACAGCACCTGCACAAGGTCCTGCCAAGTGAGCACTCTGGTCTTCGAGGGCTTGACTATGATCTTTCAAAACAAACCTCTAGAAGGGTTTGCCTTTGCTGAAGCACTTCAGCCAGCAATGGTTCCACATTATCTGCTTGCTATGTTGTGTTGTACAAAAGGTGACACCAGCTCTGCTGGGGTCAAACACTGGTAATCCCTGCGGAGAGAGCACCTGCAGTAATGGCATTGCCTGCATCCATCCACACTGAGGTGGACCCATTACTCTTGCTCTTCAAGCTCAGGCCAGCTTCAGAGAAACCCAAAATGCTAAAGGGGTCTTTTGGCATACGTGCCTCTCACTCCTACAGATGCTCCCAGTCATGGACTAGCATCACTAGCACAGACACAAGTTGTCCTGCATGGCTCGGATGCAGATTTGACTCTAACTGTTGTAAAACAAAGTGAAATACTCTACAGCCCCAGTATCACTTTTGAACTATGTGGCTTTTAAAACACTCTTTAACATTTCTATTCCCCCTCCTTGATAATGGATCAGAAAGCAATTCACCTGCTAGGGTATGAATATAAACCACCACTCTGTAGTTTCTGCAGGAAAGTAGTATTTATTGATCACAATTACATTTACATTTTGCACATTATTTATGTTTTATCTCTTTTTTATTGATTTCAATGGCAAGATTCCTTAGCACAGTTATTTAAAACTGCTGAACGTTCTCTGTAATCCAACAATCACTGCTTTTTAACCTTCTGTATCACATTGTCCTTACATCAAAATTCAAATTTCACTGTCAGTTTCTCCTTTTTCCTTGTATGTCCTATGTTGCCCTTTTATCTTTTATTGCTGTTTTCACAGCACTTTGAATATCAGATGCTGTTTTTAGTGAGTGTTCTCTTCTTGTCTGCTTGGGCTTTTAGTTGTTTTTATTGAATTATTTTTTAAGCAAATTTGAAAAGCTATGGAATCACTTTTGTCTTAAAACAATTAAGATTTAGTATTTGTTTATATAGCTTTAGGAAGATAATATGCTTTAACTGTAGGCTACCAAGTATGTGACTTAAATAAAAGAAAGAAATTGAGGAAGAATGTAATGTATTGTCCCTATTGTGTTCTTAGTGTCTATCATTTAGAACCACATTTTTATCATCAGACAGAAGAGGTGTACAATAAAAAAGATTCTAAAATTGTTGCACACATTTAAATAGCCTCAATGATATCCTTGAAAACACCTGTTTCACTGACCTGTTTAGTACCTATTTCCATTGTCAGAGTATTTAGATGGCAACACAACTCAAAATTTCAGAAGTGAAATAAGAGACGAGCTATGAGAATTGCAAGAGAAAATGAAATTTGAATTTAAGCCTAATACATGCATTTTTTCCAATTATTTCAGCTGAACACTTTGAAAAATCCCCGTGTATGGCTTGATGCAGCTACACAGATTTTCTTCTCTCTCTCTTTGGCTTTTGGAGGGCTTATTGCATTTGCAAGCTACAATCCAACAAAGTAAGTAGAACGACAACTTTTATTAGCTGGCTGAATTCTTGCTGCATTTTGTGCAATTCCTTTAAATTTTCAAAACTCTTTGCTCAATTTTTCTAAAGGACCTTTGTCTTTCTAAAAGTCCTGGTAGATTTCCTAACTGGAGGGGGGAGGGGAAGGAGGGAGGGAAGAAATTAAAAAAAAAAAAAAAGTTTGCAGAAATAACTGAATCACAGGTAAAAAACCTACCTTTTTTAATCACTTCACTTGTTTGAATGCTATCTCCAGAAATGACTGTGAAAAGGATGCTGTGACAGTAGCAATTGTGAACAGCATGACATCCCTCTATGCTTCCATCCCAGTCTTTTCTGTTTTGGGGTTCAAAGCAACCACAGCCTACTGGGACTGCTTGGACAGGTGAGAAAGTTGTGTTCCCAAAGTTATACTGTGGTTTCAGTGCCTAAATAGATAATGAGATGTGTTATTTGAAAAACATGCATTTAGAGAATTTATTTTCTTTAGAAAGGAAAAGCATCTGTATGGAGAAGTTTAATGTAAAAATATAAAGTACCATAGCACTGAGCCAAGGATCGTCATTTGTAAGAAGGAAGACAAATTATTAAACAAACCATTCCAAGTAGTGCATCAAGGTTTTCACCTTACTTTCAGGCTAGCATTAGAAGTAGTAAAAAAACCACCACCTTTTTCTATTTCACCAGATTCACCAAGTTATTAAATGTAAGTAGTGGAAATGGTCTGGAGACCTGATGAAACATAAATGTTTTAGAGACTGCATCAGTGTAAAGGACTCAGAGTTTTTGTCTGAAAGAGACAACATTAAATAGTCTGAATATTTTCTACTATTTTATGTACAAGCTGTCAATTAATATTTCCCCTTATACTGTAAATAGCAGCACAGAAAGTAAAGACAACTTTTGAGTAACATCTGAATACATGGCGTAGCATTTCCAGCCACATCTTCTGCAAACTTTTAAACTAATGTTATGTTGGCTTCTCTGGCAGGAATATTATCAGTATCATCAATGAATTTGATCTTCCAGAAGAAAGCATCACGCGACAGAACTATACATCCTGGATTAGTTTTCTGAATTCATCATATCCAGAAAAAATTGCTGGACTCAAACTGAAAAGCTGTAATCTTCAAGAATTTCTTGATCAGGTATCATAACTGCTTTCAACAGGTAATCTTCAAATATGCAGAAGGACTGGTATCTTCCTTTTTCTTATAAGTACATGTACTCTGTTCTACATGCAATGATATATTACACAATCATGCAACAAATCAACTTTTCAACATTTGAAATAACAATACTGCTGCAGGATAGCTTGAATGCATAACTGCCTGTTATGGCAAACAAAATTACATGCTATTATCACAAAAGTTATCTTCCAGGGTGCTCCCACCAGAAGTCTACCATGGACATTAGATTCAGTCCTAGTTTGGTTTACAGAAATAAGCATAACAGGGGGAACATATCTAGATGAAAGATAATAAAAAATGGAGGCTGAATGGGAATTTCCTAAATCTGTATTTAGGAAAGTATCAAAAAGCCTATTACAATGTACACTGTACACCAAAATACATCATGATCCTCTTCCTCTCCTTATTTTCCAACCCTCCTAAAACATTTCCCCTACCACTAACCACATATGTTTCTTCTCTGTTTACTTGTCCTACCTCATTCCACTTGCTCCAGTGATCTTGTTTGGAACAGTCAGAGTGTGCTAATGCACGACACGCTTAATGCACAATGATGGTAAAGTAGGCTATTTCACTCACATGATGGACAAGTCCAAGGACAACATTCCAGCCCTGGCACAAGTCAGTTTCTTTTGTCTCACTTCTTCTGATGGCACCCATCTCTGATTTACAGTTTGAAATATTTTACTTCCAAATTATAGCAACATTAGCATTTTTCAATGCTTAGATTTAAATATCCTTGTCCTTGGGAGACTAAATCAAAAGAAATCTGGTTGAAAGTGGCTTTTTCCCCATTAAGTCTTTTCCACCTTGGCATTTATGGGGGGTTTTGAGATCAATGATTCACCAATTTCCTTGGTGTTAAGAGTGGTAATCATATTCTTATTTACAGCTCTTTCTTTCCAGCAGCTGCTACACCATAGATTAAAAAAAAAAAAAAATTAAGATGGCATTAGCAAAACAATTGCTATTGCAATTACAACTCTCTGATCTGCTTTACTCTGGACCCATCTCTCTGTGCAGGCTAAAATTCTGCTCTATGATTGTCTAGAAATCTCTAGTATAACCTTTAAAATCAAACTCCCCACTGCCCATTTTCTCAACTGCTGGCTGCCACAGGGGCCACAGGCTGACCAGCACCCTCGACTCCAGACAAGGACAGCTGTGTGTAATAATTACTTTATGCCTGAGAAAAGACATTGTAATGTGCATTTTTATCTATCTGTTTGTGAATTCTGCAGAGTGTCTCAGGAACTGGCTTGGCTTTCATCGTTTTCACTCAAGCTATCATCCTCATGCCAGGCTCCCAGGCCTGGGCCATCCTGTTTTTCATAATGTTGTTCAGCTTGGGCCTTTCTTCCATGTTTGGAAACATTGAGGGTGTCTTCACTCCTCTTCTAGAGCTTCGAATTATACCTAAATCAGCACCTAAAGAGCTATTATCTGGTAAGGTATTTGCTTTGTTCAAAGAAGGTGGCTTCCTTATAGATGCACAAACTACTAACTGCTTAATTAGTATCATAGAGGAATTAATAATTTGCAGTATTAATTCATCTTGATCTCCCAGTTTAACTAAGGGCAGTGGATTGTGTTTGCAGAAGATAAGCAGAGAGATGAGGTAGCAGTTATGGCAGAAGCTGTCAGGTGACAATATTATATTGCCTTTGCCGTTTTTATTAGATTGCAAATTAAGCTGTTTCAGTCTGAGAAAGCTTGTTAAATTGCTAGTCCTGGAGTCAAGCTCACTCTTAGCTGTTGCAGACATCAGGAGGAGCCTTGTCTTCCCCTAAGCCTTTGGCACCGATACAAATCACTTTAGGGTACCCAGTGACATCAGCTGCCATAACCACCCACACTTGAACTTACCACTGTAAGAGGGGTCACTCACCCCTACTTCATCCAGGTTTATGCTGATACAGATTGTTTCACATTTACTGAGAACATGTCAGAGTAGAAAATTACCACTTGGAAAATGAGGAATGAAGGTGTGCGATCCTGTTCTGGCACCAAAACTGGAATCTTTTCAACCAGAGACAGTTACTGAATGAAACCTTCTCCTTAAGAACCAGGCTCAACGAGAGTCTGAGATCCCACTGTGAAACTGGTCCAGAAAAATCTCTGGCAGTTGCAAGTAATGGATTAATATTTCCACAATGTGCCCTTTTAAATTCTTATGGGAAATACTGCTGTTGTGCCTTTTGTAGAGTCTTCCTGTGACATCTAAATTGTATCCCTACTTTTACAATTTTTCATGTAGAAACAAATTTATTCCCAACTTCATGAGGTAACTATATTATTTTTAAATTGATTTTCCAACTGTGAACCTTTAAAAAAAAAAAAAAGTCTGGAGCCAACATTTTACAGAATTGAACCAAAGGCCACCTCAGAGTTAGAAGCAATTAGCAACACATTAGAAAGACATACAAATTAATCAATTTCACAGACATGTAGCCCATATCTGTGTCCAGCAATATCTTTATTCCCTTCTTTCCTTCCCACTTTTTCTCTCAATTACCCCAAATCTAAATCTTGGCTAAAGGGGAACTGGCTGAAGCATGCTGAAACCCAAATGATACATGCTGGAACATAAGGGACACACACATTTGTAGCTCTGGGCTCTTTGAGGATATGGGGGCAGAAATCCAGGGAGTCCTTATACTTCCAAGGTGCCACCTGCCTGCACTTTAAGCCTATGGCTGCATGGAAATGAGGAACTTGAAACTCACTACATCAGTCAAAAATTAACACTGGGACACAGCACAGCACAGCCCAGGCTGTGTGATGGAAGGAAGCATGAACAACTGAAGGATGCTCTGAGTCACATGAATGCTTTCCTTCTGCAACAGTGGTGCCTCTTGGCCAACACACAAGGGAAAACTGAGTTTGGGAAGTGGTATTAGCTCCCCTAAGGAGAAAACAGCTTGTTTTAACTTCATAGAGGGAGAGAGAATAAAAATTATTAGAACAAGAACAAAGCAATTTAGAACAAAAATAAACCTACCAAGTTCAGTACTCCAGTAACAGAGGTATCTTTTTTTCTTCAGGTATAATATGTCTAATTAGCTTCCTCATTGCTCTGTGTTTTACACTGCGTTCAGGGAGTTATTGGATTGACATTTTTGACAGATATGCAGGCTCAGTGCCTCTTCTAGTCATCGCTTTCTTTGAAGTGATTGGAGTTGCGTACATCTATAAAATTAAAAGGTATGTTGGAAAGTAATGGAATTTTTTTTCTCTTAAGACGTAAATGCAACTCAGGTTGCAGTAATTTTGTTCCTGACCTGATTTGATCTGGTGCTGGTTAACAGCGACTTCTTCCTAACATGCTATGTTTGTTTCCTTGGCAATTTTGTCTTTTTATTTTAAATATCTGAATAGTTTACAGAACTGCCACAATATTATCATCATTTATTTATGCTTAGAAACCTTAGACTAGGTGCTCAGGTAGTTAAACTGACAATGTAAATTGGTCATTCATCTCTGGAATGGATCAGTAAAGACCTACTTGAATGATATTATTTACTCAAGCAAGTAGTAAGTTATTAAAGAATGGTATGGAATAGAAAAGATTTACAGTGCTGGTTTCCAACTTACAGAAAATTATAAAAAAGGGAACCTTACCACTTTAGATGTGACATCATCATAAACATGCCTTCTTTTACAAGGTTCAGTAAAGATGTGGAATGGATGACTGGACGAAAACTCAATCTCTACTGGCACATCACATGGAGGTTTATTAGCCCTCTGCTCCTGCTAATTGTCTTCATGGCCTTTGTTACTCTTCAGATGCAGAAGCCGCCAAGCTACACAGCCTGGAACCCTAAATATGTATGTTCTCAAATATTTTCAGAACTTCTAATAAAAGCAAGAACTATCTATTTTCCTCCCTTACCAGATCCTTTAAGATCACTGTTATCTACTGCTTGGAATGCAGTCTGAAGTGATGTAGTGCTCAGAATGAGAAGGCTCTGGTGTGCAAAGAGGTTACACATAGTAAAATGTGCCTTCTCGAGGCGTCCCACATATTCCATGCTCCATATTTCTTACAGATGTGTGTAATGCTCAGAAGTGTTGAAGTGAAATGTGTCACAGACATTCCATACCTACAGGGGGTTCAGAGGTAGAACAAATGCCTGAGTAGAGCTTTAGACCAGTATCACTGGGACCCTGGTGTACTTTTGACAGGCAGACAGGGAGGGAGGAAGGCAGCGGTCTGAGAACAATGTTGGTTAATTCAGCAACAAAGGCGTGTCCATGCTGAGAACATTTGATCTGGATGTCACTGTCTCACATCAACTGCAGTTTTTTTGATCCCTCTCAAATACACCCTGTGTAGGGGTTTGAAGATCAATTCTGGTCTTAAACTATATGAGGATTACGCAGCAGCAGTGTCTCCCACAAATGCCATCAAGTATCTATCATCCCAAATAAAACTCATAGCCACAGACTTGCAGAAATTGCTTTACCATCATTCCCTCAAAATCTCTGATATACATCTTCCCTATTTGACAAAGAATATGCTCAGTAATTGCTGAAACCAGGTAAGCTTTGAGTACAACAAGGATGAACATAGTTTAACCAAGAGAGGGTGAAGGTTTGATAACACTTTGGGCAATCCCCATGCCCCCAGGAATGTGTCACAATTCCAGCTATACATCTTTGAAACTGTAAAACATTTACAGCTGTCTCTAAAACCACAAGAAGGGTTTGCAGAGGACACAGCCACTGAATGCTACTGTAGACTGAGAGTAAAACTTTTGCTACCTTTACTTGAACAGTGTAAGAAAATAGCAATCATAGCAAAATCTAAGTGTACCCACCAATTATTTCTTTTGCTTGCTTTTTTAACTCCACAGGAAGGCTTCCCCATGAAAGAGGAGAAAGTTTATCCATCTTGGGTACAGGCCATCTGTGTGCTGTTGGCTGCCCTTCCTTGTGTGTGCGTACCTCTGGTAGCGCTCTTCCATCTGGTCAAACAAAAGCGCAGGAGCAAGGACCCAAGCTTTGTATCACCAGAAGTGTTTTCATATCAGGGGGCTAACAGCAACTTTTCTCATCCAAAAGAATAAATATCCATTGTACCCGTCTGTAAGTAAAAATAAGACAGCCTTTGTTGGACATTATTAGCTGCTTTTTGGTATCATTCAACCAACCTGGTATACACAATTCATATGCTTACAGCAATCACTACACTCTATAAACAATGCTGCTGTGTTTCCTTTAATTTCAACCAATTTCTCAGCTTCATGTATCTCTCCAGCCAGAACTTAAACTTGGAAAGCCTCTTAAGTATTGCTGCTGCCTTCTGTCTTCCTCCACTTTTAAAAAACCAGTCTGTTCCTAAGGATCAGCAACATAAATTGGAATGCAAGCACCTATGGTTTCATTCACTGCCCTGCCCCCTGCTCCAAGAGATGCAGAATGGAAGCTCTCCAAGAATAAGGACTGCTCTTTTCCATGACACTCTATTTTTTGTAAATACCTATATACACTTAAACAGCAGTCATTTTGTGATTATTTCACACTCTCAAGCATTGCAAGGAACAAAGATAAAGAATCAGCAGATATAATAATGTATATTAAGTAAACTTGAGCAATTAATTAATTCTAATTGAGCACAAATCTCTGATCTTAGCAGATTCCAGAATTTACTGTAGTAGAAAATACTGTGTAAAAAAAAAAAAAGTCCCCATTTTTTCCCCCTAATTTCTCACACTGAACACAATAGCTGAATGGCATAACAAAAATGCAGATGTATGGCAGCCTTTCAGTGATCTGCAGCCTTAGAGGACATGACAATGACATCAATGTTTACTGAAAAACAGGATTTTCTGTACTTGACTGCAGATCCTGGCCACTCCGTAGTGATGGGAGATGAGGATTCCTCTTGTCAAGATACTTGAGGCCTGTGAAAAAATATAGGGAAAGTAGGTGAGGACAAAGTATGACAAAGCCTTCAGGCTGAATAATTGAGTCAAGGAAAAGAAAGGATTAGGGTTAAAAAGCTGTAAATACATAAATAACAATTTTTAACTAACTAAAGCATACACTTTATATTCATGTTTCTGACTACAGATAGCTAAATGTTCATTAAAGTCATATAAGCAACTATATGCAGCAGGTTTAATAGTTGGTCAGAGTTCTGTTCTTAAACAAAAACACATCCAACTGATATACACACAAACTGAGAAAATAATTAAACTACGTATAAAAGACTTTGAAGTCTATAAATCCACCTTGAGTCACTGTCATGGTATCCGGACTTGACTTTTGAGCTGTCCCTTGCATTCACCAGAAGGGAGACGTTATGGATCACCGGACATGCAGTTCAGCCCAGGACAGGACTCTGGGGGAGGACAATTTTCAGCTCCAGTAACTATGAATGATGGCAGGGAAACACAAGTTGAAGTTACTGTTTAGCTCAAGTAGGCATGTAGAAAACGTGTTGAGCAACTCTTGCATGAACACTGCTTTTCTGTTGTCAGTGCAGTACTGATGTGACCTCTACCAAAATTTCCATGCCAAAACTGTAACCTTATTCCAATAAAATTAGTGCTACAATCTTCCCCTTCTTATTCATGAAGAGTAAGATGATATCCTATACCTACATTTTTCTCCTGAACAGCATGTGTATGCAAAGATGTAACTGAATGTGTTGAAGTCATACATACTAAGTGCCTTCTCCTTCTGCTCACTCTTCTCCCAAACTCTTCTCTCCATATTCCATCAAATCTTCTTTGCTCTAATATGCTGCTGTGAACTCACACGGTTCTGACAGACAAGACTTCCCTAGAATTGTCTAGGCTGCAAGAACCACCTGGGTTCTTTGGGGGTAAATCAGTAAAGGACACAAACATAGTAATGGTGATGTTCAGCCTTGACCAGAATCCACAGCCCTAAGACAAGGAGATCAACTGCCTATTAAAGGAAAAAGCCTCAGAAGGAGCATTGCAACAGCACTATAAATAAGGACACATCCAAATTATCATAATACAATAAACAGAAAACAGATGCAGAAAGAAAAGCACATTCCTTTTGGAACGCAGGCAGTTTCCTACATTGTGAAATTTGATACCTACCTCAAGACTTCCAGTCCGTATTTCCTTCCCAAAAGGAAACAGTGGGGAGAGAAGGACGTGTTTGATGGATGCATCCAGATAGTATGATCTCCCCTTGAGGGGCTTCTGTCAAATCCCTTCCTTACAGCTCTGTAGACACACTAAAAAACAATGTCCGACCCTATTTCTCCCCTGCCCATGTAAACCCTCCAGCAAGCTCAGCTTCCCGAGTGGCTTGCTACACCTGCAGCGCAGGTTGTGCGGGGAGTTACGTTCGGTGGTTTAGCTCTCGATCTCTCTACTCACCTTCTCTTAAATAGTGAGACCTTAACCTTCAGCGCAACTCTCAAATCTTTTGCAATTTTCCTAGCTGTCCAATGATTGTTCAAAATCCACATTACAGATTCAGAATGCTCCTAAGGTAATTCATTTAATATTTCCAGATTCAAGTTATTAACTCTACCCAAACGTTTCCTGTCAGCAGTTGCTGTTTAACACACTGCCTTGCTACCAATTAAGTAGAATATATTTTACCACCACAATGTATCACGCTATTTCTTTAAGAACAGTTCTGTGCAGAAATAGCTTTATGGAATATTTCTACTTTCCCAACATTATAAACACCTATTTTTACAGCAACAACTGTATGCCCTTGCCATGGTTAATCTATTCCTTACACATATGCTCATAGTATTTTTTTCCAATTACCATAAGCCACAGCAGCAACTCCAAGTTTCCAGTATAGACTGCCAGCTCTTCTTCAAATCCCCAAATTCTCCACTTGCTAAAACATATAACCTATTTCAGCTTTACTTTCACTTGACTCTTTGAGGGAAGGATATTTTAAATGAAACAGTTTTCTCTTGTAATTTCTACATTGTATTTGTACCTGTTTACAAACAGTCTTCAAAAACAGCAGCTACTGTTTAAAACTGGTAACTCAGCCAGTAATTGTTGGGAAAGGCAAACATCAGCTCAGAGAATTGCAAGCATTACACTGTATTCATTTTTACAAAATTACACCTTCATCTGAGACCACAGCAGTAGACTATATTCTCCCAGAGAAAAATGGGCTTATCCAAGCCATTGGTGATGTTTACATTCCCTCCGTTCTTCATGTTGGAGCATCTTACTGTCTCTTCCCGCCACATGATCCCATACAATAAAGCTTTCTGCACTGCCAGGTCTCTCTTATGCAATGTTGTCCCTGATAGTGCTCCCTCATCCAGTATCACTGCAGACCACTGTGGGGCACGGGGGTGTTTAAACATTTGAGCTGCTGGCTTGGCAGCAAATGGGTTGTTCTTCATCTCTAGTACGAACAATTGTTCTGTGACTTTTTTAAAATGTATTTTATTTTAACAGTGCCACTTCACAGAAAGAAAAAAACCCAAACGCATATGACAGACTGCACATTTTGAACTGAGTTATGATGTTAATGGACAGATTGAAATACTGCAAATCAACTTCTAGGAGCTGTGTTACCATCCCCTGTGTGGTGGGGATTTGCCAGGGATGAGGCAACCACAACTTCTCTGGGCAACCTCTTCCAGCATCTCAACACCCTCACAGTAAAGAATTCCTTCCTTATATTGAATGTAAACCTACTATCAGTTTAAAGCCATTCTCCCTTTTTCTATCACTGTATGTCCTTGATAAAAATTTCTTTTTACAGAGCCAAAGATATGCAAATAGAAAAGCAATATACTCTGTATATTACCTAATCAAGAATTTTTGTTTTGTAGATATAAATGCACCAGCATCGTTCTGTACAACACTGTATTAAAAAACATCACAAAGTATTCAAAATAAATAAAACATACACCAAACACAACCAGCTTGGACAGTGAAATTTTGACATGTATTAGTTGTGATCTGCAAAGCGTAAAATTTCTAGCCTGTGCATCTTGTCATGAAATGCATTTGCCCTGTGCAGGTAACTGTTTTTCATGACATAACCCAGCATATTAAAGTTTTCTATAAAATAAAGGCCTTGGAAACAAATACATGTTATTGCAATTAACCAGCCACTTTATTATAAAACAGTCTGCAACACAGAGAAGTAAAACATAGCCCTTCAAGACAACCCACTGAAACAAGAAAGTAAATAATTTTGTACAGAACATAGTTTAATTATTCCTTCATCAAGAAGATGGGAATCATGGAACAAAACCAAGTAAATTACTTCAAACAACCTGTGAATTTACAAAATAACCTCACCAACAAAATACTCAAACAAGATGGTACTAACAAAACTGCTCTTTTTATGTCCTTGCATGGTATCTGAGCAACAAACACGTAAAACTTCTGAGTGACCTTGCTTTTGGTCCACTGTACCAAAATAAACTGCAAGGAAAAGTCACCTAAAGACAGAGGATTTATTTTCAAACCTGGGAAAATTATGAAATAAACCTCAATCAGTTAGTCCAGGATAGCTTTGAAATCTTGACAAAGAGACGGGTCTGTCACTGCCACCAGTAGTGCCACAGTATCCTCTGGGATCTTCCTGATCAGCTGCATCTTACCTACCAACAAATCAGAAACAATTCATTACAACTGCAAATAACTATTAATTCTGGTTTATGGAAAATATTAATTAAGTAATGAAATCAATACTAACTAAAACCAACTAAAAAGCTGAAACACCAGGAATATGGGGATTAAAAAAAAACTCTAATAAAATATGCTACTATTCTTCCACCCTTAAATCAGGCTAACAAATAAAAGGGTTCAAAATTGTAAGTGAAAATATTAACAAAGAAAATCAAGGAGCAAATTCCTCTTACTTTCTGTTCTTGTGGCATTTTTTTGTACAGATTTAAGAACTTCATTAAATTTTGAAAAGTATAAGCCCATTTGTTCAACAACTTTACCCACCAAATAAGGCCTTCTATTAAACCATAGATACTTTGAAAGACTGAATGTCCCATCAACAGAATTACAGACAGTAAAAAGGACTTTTTAAAGATTAGGAAGAACATGCAAAATCCTAGCAACAGTTTAAGTCCGTCACTAAACAGAGTCGGCAAAATTGTCAATGGTGCAGAAAGCCAGAAGTGCTCAATAAACATTTGCCCTGTATTTGGAAAGGACACAGATGATGTATTTATATCTGATCATGATCTTGCTCCTTTCCCCACTGGAAATAATAGGAGAGACATTAAACAGTAACTGTGTTTTAAATACTTAACTCTGAAGAATGATGACAACTCATACTGACAAGCCCCTGATGTTGATATTTAATAGGTTTGGGAATAGTGGGAAGAACCTCCTCCCCAAAACCTGAGCTTGATACCGATTCCCATGGAGAGTAATGGAAAAGCATGTGCAGGGACACAAGAACAAAACACGTTTATATCAACTCCTGTCAACAACATGATCTTACAGAGGTAATAGGTTTTATATAACCAATACAAACTCCAAAATGACGACAAAAAAATGCAGCTGTTAAGTCAACACAGGGGCTTTTACCAGCCTTGTTTATCTCTGTGCTACAGGTTACTGAAGCGTATAGAGATACTGAGCTAACTTCACAGGATCCCAGCTGAAAGTCAGTGACTTCCCTGTCATGACTACTCCGACATCCACACATGCTACCTGATTTCCAGAAGACAAAACTTAAATACAATGTTTAAAACTAGCTCTGATAACTCTAAATAATGTTTAGCTCTGCAATAACCTTCTCTACAAGATGATGTTCTGATTACAATAACATAGCTCAGGACTAGGTCTGGTGCTGGGCAAACACAACTGACTTGTATGACTGCACAGAAAACTATCAATATCTCTGTAAATGGATTTTAGTGTGTTCCTGAAGGTTTGGGACACTTAGTATTGTACCACATTTAGAAGAAAATGCAAATATAAACACCATGTACAATCAGGGACTGAAAAACAGCTTTCACCTATGACCAGAGACCTTAGAGATACGGAGATAATGATGCCTGTTCACACCAAGGGTATATGCATGTGACTTGTCACCAGGAGATATCTTTGTACAGCTCCAGCAATTATTTTATCAACCCTTGCAGCACCAGTGGAACAGGGCTCGTGGAAGTACAGGTAAGATTTCAGGCAGCTATACACAAATGGAGAGACAGCATTTGAATTACTTGGGCCCCAGCAATCTGTCAACCAATCACAATGAAAGATTCCATCTTAAAGGTTTCATAGCAAAAACAAGTCACAGCCTGCTAATTGTTCAGGCAGCTGTTAAGCAAAGATTTCTGAAGCCTCGATCTTTCAGCAGTGTACTTGAAGTCTCAGATATTGCCAAAAGAAACTGGACCCTGTAGATAAAAAGAGCAGGTTGTCTTGACACTCTGGATGTGAACAGGTTCTGCCTCAGAGAAGGTAAGATTTATGAAAGACTAGCTGAAAATTACTCTTCAAGAGAATGTCACCACTGACTTTCTACAGACCTTTGGACTTCTCCTGCTCCACCTCCACAATACTCAGCAAGTACAACGTTAATAGGCTTCCCCAGGAATTTAGGAAGAAAGATTATTCCATTTCTCAAGGGCAATTCTCACTGCCAGAGAAGCCAAATGACAGGTGTTCAGTTTTCCCTTCCTGGGTTAGAAACTGCACAGAGTTAGACCTGGAACACACGCAAGTTTCAGGTCTGTATTGCAGTTAGGCAAGCAGCTCCATGGGTACAGCAGAAGGAACCTAGCAACAATCGCTACTCAGACTAGGAAAACTTCACCTCTACTTCCCAGCCCATCTTCTTTCCCTGGCATCTGTGGTGGTGTGATTTTGTGGACAGCAGAGCCCGCTTTTACGGCTGATGCACACAGCCATGCAAGATGAGATTCTGCTGAGCAGTAAGGCTGCCTGAGGCTGTGCCTCCACCCTGCAGGTATTGTCAAATTAAACAGCAAAGCTTGCACAGAGAAGGATGGAGGAGCTTTGGCTTGTATTGTGTCAAAGATCTCAAGAGCAAAACCTTCAGCATTAGAGATGAAAACTCAAATGTGCCCTATATGGATCTTAGAGAAGCGAGGCAGCTCCCAGAGAAGCCACTGTCCTACTGGGTGTGTCTACTGCATTCTCTGCTCAGTTCTTCAGTCCCTGTCCCCTCCAAGTGAAGCAAGCAGTCCTGTCCTGGTACTTCTCAGCAGCAGCAAGCAGATTTGGGGCCTCTGGTTTTGGTGTCAGTAAGTAGCTCAGAGAAGGAGCTTCCCAAGGAAAGGCTGCTGGAATCTTGCTCCACACAGAAAGTCCATAGCTCTCAAGAAAGTGGCTGATAAAATCCCAACCATCAGTTTGTTTCCTGTAAAAGTTTAAGTGTCATCTTGATACATTCCCATTGCACCACCAAAAAATCAGACTCTGCACTCAGGTGTTGCTGCAAGCCTTTGATATGGGAAGGAAATGCTTCCTTCCAAAAGCAAAACCGCTCTCTTTTTGGGGCATGGAACTCAGTGCAGCTATCAAAGGAAGCTTACGATACATTTCAAATCAAACAGGTGTTACTCTGGAATGAAACCCAAGAATTTCTTGGTCTTGTATAATAAAACTGCCTAAGCAATGACTCATTCAGAGTGCAAATTACAGAGTCAGCGTCAAGAGTCTGGCCTTCACCACAGCTAAATTCATCAACAGTATGGCTGCTTCAGGAAAACCTCTCACTGTCCACTTTTAATATCTTAAAACTGAAAATTCTATTATTTCTGTGGCTGGCCTAAAGGGAGACTGCACAACTGCTCAAGGAGAGAGCTCCCCAGGGGCCAGGGACACGGACAGCTTCTTTCACCAAACAGAAGCGTCAGAGACACACCAACACAACTCTACAACAGCACACCTGCAGTGCAGCAAGTGCTTTTGCTTCCAAGTGACCCTGGTGGCATTTTTTTTTGGGTAAGAGTGCAAATTGTGGGAGGAGTTTATTTAGTTGCCAGTTCATCTACATTTTTTAAAATAGAATCTTGAGCATTTATATTTCATTTAGTTAAACCTGCTGAGAATACTTACATGATTACCCCAATCTTACTAAGCCTTCTGAACTGCACAAGCTTACTGAGTGCCAAGCAAGACTTGTCCTGCGAGAAAAAGGCTCTAGAAAATGCAGTGCTGAGAAATGTTTTAATCTGACTACTTATACTTAGTAAATTTGAATAAAATCAGAAAGATCATTAATGTACGTCTGAGAACAATACTTTAGCATGAGAAAACTTTAAAAATTCATTAGTTTCTAAGTTTTATTACAATTAACCATAGATAAAACTGTAAAAATAGCTGAATACTTACAGACTTTTAAGGGTGTAAGCAGACATTTGTAAATAGCTTTGTGATTGGACAGTTTGACAGTGAAGGCATGGTAGCAGAGCCATTCTGCTACCTGAATAGGAAATACGCCAGATACACCTTTGTTACCTTCAGCAATCCCTAGAGACAGAAAAGGAAAATAATGTAACTGAAAATGATGAGCATTAAGAAGTATGTCTGATCTCTCCTCTCTTTCTATAAAACCACCCCAGGATTTTTTACTAGAAACCCGTGTAGTCAATGAAGTCTCATACATCAGCAGAAAAACTAAAAACTAGTGCCTGAAACACAATCTTCAGAAAACTGAGTTTAAGAAGAAAAATGCACCATGATTCTTATAATGCACTTTGCAATATTCATTCCTGATCTTTATCCCAAAATTACACCATCAGACTGCACATTCAAGATTTTTTAATTTGTCTAAAAAAACCCCAAACCCACTACTTCATTGCCATTAACTTCTCATACCTGCATTTATTGTTTTCAGGATAGCATAGCAGCACGATGCAGTCTGAGAGATGATCCTTAGGAAGAAATGAGGATTTTTTCTAACTTGCTGGTTGAATGGAAGTTGGAGAACACAGGCATGGAACCTGTTCACAAAAACAGCCTACTTAATCAAAAGTCATTTGCGATTTTAAGTGAAACTATGACTACACAGCTTAGGGACTGTACAACATTTAAAAACACCCAACAGTCTTTAGCTGTATCAACACTGTCACTGCATGACACCTCTCCCATATATACATTCCTGGAATGTCAGACGTATTTGATGTTTGTTTCTGAATTTTATGCTGAAAGAAGATCTTGAAGCCATCTGCTTTGGTAACAGAATTCTCTTCTGAGGACAGCAACTGTGTCACGTGCAGGGAAAATTAAACTACACATCATCACCAATTCCTTATGACAGACCATGCCACCAGAGAACACCCACGTGACAGAGTGTGAGAGGAAGAAAAAACAAAGCAAACCCCCCAGTAAATTCTGTTCAGGTATGCAGGACACCAGACTTCCAAATTATTCCACAGACCAGGATACTGACTCCTCTATGCCTATTTGGAAGCCAACCCTATAGAAATTATGTGTATCATATGCTTCCTTATACCTGTTCGAAAATATTTTAAAACCGCTGACTTTTTTTTTAACCTTCAGACTCAGGCATTATAATCCTGCTTATGCTGAATATAGCCAATTAGTGTTGATTTTTAATTAATCAACAATGTATATACTTGTTTATTACATTAACCCAGCACATTGCAATCGCTTAAAAAAACTGTGACATTTTCAATATTTAAAGGATAAACCTATGCACCATGCTGCATTGCAGTTTTTGGCTGAATTAACCTGACATGCAGTTATCATGGTGGACAGTTTTTTAAATAACATATAAAGGCCATTGTTACAATGTTACCATAAAACCAAACAGAAGTAACTAAGTGATCGTATCTATCAGAGAAGAATCTTACAACGCAAAAGTTTAAGAGCTGGACACATCAGTGCTGTACTAGACAAAGCCAATTACACTTCTTGGACAAAGAATACAGCTTGAATGTGGACCAAGATGAATTTAAGAATAAAACTAAAATGTCCCTTCCTAACAAGTGTGAGCACAGCAAAAGAGCAACATCTGATTTCTGTGAAGAGTGAAGGACTCCTCCCACATTTTCTGTGTCAAAACAATAAAAACCCAATTACTTGCTGTGGCCAATCATTCCAAGTTTACAATGTACAGAGCTTAGTATTTTTTTCCAACTTGCCTATCAGTTTTGATTTCTTTCCCTTATCTTTGTTCAAAACATTTACTTCCTCTGCTGATCAAGACCAGCTCACAAATGCCAAGATATTACCAGCTAAGGAGCAATTAAAACATTATCAGCAATAAGAAACTACAATTAACTTCGCAGAATGAAACCTCACTTTACCTAAAGTTATACTGGTCAAAGTTCTATATGATTTTAACAGATACAAAGTTCTAAATATAAACTGGCTAATATTTAACTGATCTAAATACAAAATGGTTAATAAGGCTTCTTGTCATGCTCCTGAAGCAAAACAGACTGGTTATCTTGAGGTCAGCTGTCAAGACCAAGACACTGCAAACCCATTTGGTGAAGTATCACTTAAACACACACATCAAATATACTCCTGTATCCTAAAACTAACAGTATTACTTAAGAACAGTGTTGAAACAAGAATAACTTGACCTACTACTAACATTTACTACTGCACACATCATACATATATACGTATACACATATATACACACATTGCATACTTATGTGGCACACTTTTTTCTAATTCATAGCTCCTCCAAGCGTCAAGAAAGAGTAACGAAATACTGACACACACTTCAGAAGACAGTGACCTACCTGTAAGCCTGGAGTAAAAATATCTTGTAGATGTTAATGAGAACTGTTCTAAGGCTGTTGATCTAGAACAGGAGAGAAATAGAGCTATGAGAATATTTTAGTGTCATAACAGGATTTGTTGAAGATCTAGACATTTTATGCTAAACTTTAAAGATTTCTTTAATGCATCTAAGTTAACAATGTTGTCAAGGATCACTTCTGGAAGACCCTACATTTTATTTGATGTCAACACTTTCAGATTACATGGATTTCCTCTCAAAATAAACTTTTTTGTGTTAGAACTCCAAGCAGTTTTAATGCTCTTCATCACTAATCACAATATTGCCAAACATCCATTTTCATATTCCCACCTGTAAATCAAGAAATAAACTATGACATTTCAGTTTGAGGACTGCACTCAGTTTGTATTTCATGTTTTTCCCAGCTGTTCTACTTGAGTTGAAGGACAGACTTGATCTGATAGAGGTACAGGTATAACTAGGAAAAAAAGTAAAAAAAAGTAGTTAAACTCCATGAGCTAATAGACTAACTTAAATTCTGTAAAGTAAGCCTCATTTAACCTCCCATGTTACAGAGACTTCCTGCTAATCAATGAGCCAGTAGGTAAAAGATGACCATAATTAAATTCTGTGTTGAAGGAGACTAGGCCCTGTGGCATTAAGGATATTAGCTAAGGGCTGACTTCAATACCTCAGGGCTGAAAAATTCACCCTGCTAAAAAAAGCCAAATCAATAACCTTAAAAACAAACTAAATGTATTTCTTAAACACATGGTCTAGCCAGAACATTATTAATTACTCCAGTGGCAATTATCTTATCTATGAACCATTCAATGAAGGAACTTAGGCTTGAAGCCGCCTTAGTTTCTGGAACAACCCTGATGTTCCACCTACTTAAGTCAAGCTTATGAAAAGCAAAGCCTTGTAACAAACATTGTGGTGGACTTGGAAGTGCTGGGTTAATGGTTGAACTCTATTTTAAAGGTCTTTTCCAACATAAAAAATTCTATGATTTTTTGATTCTGATTAGTGTCTCCCAGACCTAACATAACCTGTTTCTTTCAAGAACTCAGCGAATAAATCTCTTTGGCTGTTGATTTCGGTCCTTTGCTATGGGAAGCCATGTCACATAAATTCCTTTCCTAAAATGACCAAACTTTTCTGTTTAGGAAGACTGCTGAAGAACTTTACTACCTTATTGATGGAAAACCTCCTCCTAATAAACGCTTAAGGGCTGTTTATACTAAAAATGGTCAATAATGCAGCAAGCAATATTACCCTTGAGTTTAAACAGTTCTTTCTTTTCAATCTTTAGCAAATGTCTAATGCCATCTCTAGTAGTCCGTGTAAAGGGTCTACAGAACTTTTCAGTAGGATACTTCATCCTGTCCTGAGTTCTATGCCACTTCAGACTGTTTCGTGTAAATGGTCAAGGTTGCTAGTTTAAAGAGAAGTTCTCTTCCCCAGACATTCTTCCCCATCGGAAGTGTACCAGAGGGAACACCTCTGATGTTAAAAGGATTGCTAGTCCCTCTAGTCTATACCAAATTAATCCCCAGCTTTTTTGCAGTTAATTCAACTACACCACTCCCAAGACACCCTTGTGCTTCTCCCATTAGGCACGAGATACTGTAAAGCTGACACTGGAGTACGCAGCTCTATTTACCTGGAGTAATCGCAGTAAACCTCAAGTGTTTTTATATCTAATAACAAACCACACCACGGGATCAAACGACAATCTGGCAGCTGTTTAAATTTGGAACATCCTGGGATATCATCAACAGGAAAATTCACCACTGTCTTTTTTGGGTTTATTAAAAGGCCGTACTCAGGAATACCTGTTGCTAGAGTCCTAAAACAGATATAAACAGTTAGGCTAAGCCCCCCCCCCCAGCAAAGCAGACAAAAACTGGTGCCATGCTGCAAGACACAAGATCTTGAACAAAAGGACAGAAATCAAAGAATAAATGGAACCACAGACAACTCTTTAGGTTAAGGAACACAGCTAGAAATGAAGAAAGTGAAGACATGAGAGGTAAATAAATACATAAAATAAATAAACTTGAGGATAATCAAGAAAAAATTTTACAGATTAATGCAAATTAAGCATGTCAGCCATGCAACACTTGAGAGAAGCTGTATAAACCACACTCACAGAAACCTCTGAGATCAAAATCACTGGAAAAAGACAGATGACAAGTTACTGTTTTTGGAACTTAATAAAACCAAGGAGAATCCATATAACAGGAACATCGTTTATCTGACGAAAAGTTTTGAACTTTGGGGGAAACATTTTCCCTAAGAATGTTTTCACTGCCAGAATGCCTGCTGATTACCTGTTACATATTGGATCAGCCATGTCATGGACAAGCAGCAGTTTGTCTTACTTGGCAATGTACTTATGTGCAGGCTTCATCCTTTTAAAGAGAGGAAGAGGTAGGCTCTTCTTCTTGGGGAGTCATAGTCATAATGCTGTCTCCTCAAAACTAATTTACTGAGTCCCCCGGTTCTAACAGTACATTAGGAAAAACTGTTACTACTCCATTTGTGGCAGAGAGTTCACAGAATCTGTAAACTGTTCTGGAAATGTCTCACAGAAAAGGCTACTTCTCTACAGAAAATCAGCACAGCTGGTGCAGAAGTTGATATAGAACAAAGATGCAGACAACTTCAAAGGGCAAGAAAGACAATATCTGCACTGCTACTCAAGTGACATCATAGAGGTTAATAGCTTGAGGCACTCACTGTTAGTTTGATTTATCATTTCCAGAACGGTAAACCCAGAGATCCCTAGAAATTTCTTTCTGTTCTGATAAGGAAATGAGGACAAATGAAGTCTTCAAAGTACACTATCCACTATTTCACACAATTTATACTTCAAACTGTACTTAATTGATTGCTCCGTCACATTTCAGGCTCACAACAGAGCTGCATCTTTCTGACTAACTGAAAAGCATGATGCAACTGACTACACTGCAGATGCTAAGCTTTTCTTCAAGACCTGTCCTTTGGATCCTTTAAATTGACTTTGGCATCAGCAGAACTCCCCTAGGACTGACTGCACACTCCTATCCATGGTAACCAGGAGCCTCTTCTGGGATTCAATTTTTAAAGAAAAGGTAGTTCTGAAGCACAATAAAGAATTACTGTTTTAAAACTTCTGTGTGAACTGCATACAACCATGCTGTTGGGACCTTCAGATACTCATCATGGAATGTTACTGACCAGAAAATTCTTAGCAATATTGGATCAGACAAGAGCTGCATTCTTTCGCAGGGAACAGAAAGCAGCAGCGTGAGCGCCCAATAAAAACATTTTGAGAATATAAATAAGGCATCTTAAAAATTTGAGGGAAAATGTTTTTAAAAGACAACTGTCAGGTGCTTTGGTTAGCCTGCAACACTAATTTTTGCTTGAAGGTCCACCAAGGTTAGCAGATAGGTCCCTAATTTAAACTTAAGCAGGAAGCGCCCACCGTGCGAACTGCAACAGATCGTTACCTGGCTATCAAGAATGTAGCTTTAGGATTCTTCCCCAGCACAGGCTACTACCAAGGACTCCAAAATAGCCCTTGATTGTTAACTCATAAAACAAATACACCTACGTGCATAAAGATGAAAAAGTTACGTAAAAGGTAATAATGCTTACTACTTTGAAGGTTGTATCTCTAATAGCCTACCTTAGAAAAGTTCTTGCCTTCATTAAATGTGGCGTAAGCAGCAAAAAATCATCAATGAGACGTATTAGGACTCTGTAATGAAAGAAGAAACCAATGTTAGATTTTTTAATATGTAATCCTTTCAAAGTTTTTTCATACACTTCAGAGCAACAATGTGCCTATTTTAATTCACAAGTGGTAGAGGCCGATATGAACTCCAAATTGAGACTCATGAAGAAATTCTCAGTTCTGCTTCTTTCCTAAACATAAATGAAAAAATGATATAAAATAAAAAAGCAATGAGACTGGCTAGATGAAACACGAAGGAATTTACAACACACAAACTATTCCACAGTGGCTTCCCTGGATACAGGGGCTCACACTTCTCCAAGGGAGAATTTGCAGTACCTTTCTCTACAAGACAAGGAAAAGAGGTGCCAGACCAGGTACACAAGTAGATTCTTGGTGGGCTCCAACTCCATCTTCATTTACCACGTAATAACTTGTTTATGAAGCTATAGCTTGAATGTAAAACAGAATACCATCTACCACTGTAAAGGCTGGAATTTTCTTGTCCAACAGAATTCAGACCCCAAGCATGCCCATATTATTATGGTAAATCCTGCCTAGCAGATCACAGAGAAGTAGCTCTGGAGATGATGATGTGCAGTCTCATCTTCAAAGCAAGAGTACTGCCATCATTATGATCAGAACAGCTGCACCTTGGACCAGCCAAGTCAGTAACCACCTTACTCTTCTGAGTTAAAGGACAAATTAAATCATCAAGATCATTCAACAGACACCTAAGCAACATTCCAAAATCTGCTCTACATAAAGACAGCTGCTACATAAAAGAGAGCGGTCTTCTGAATCAGTTTCATAATTTCAGTTTTGTGAACAACACCCTCTGAAAGCACTACACAGCTTTTCAGACTCACATGATCAGGGCATCCACCCACCTGGAATATTGCCACACAGCTCTTTTTTCTTTCTTTGGAAAGAATTCACAGCAATGAAGGGAGATATCATAACACAAACAAGTTTCAGGGTCCAGCTCATGACTAAATACCCTAATCCATGATTCAGTTGGGGATTTGTTCATACAAAGGTAAAAGGAAGCTCAAAATTTTTACAGCTAATAAAGAGACAAACGTTTTATCAGGCTAGCTTTCTGTCAAGCTCCTAAGGAGCAAGCACATGCAGGGCAAAAAGACTGAGAAGATTTAGCAAAAGTCACACAGGGCTTCAAACAAGAACCAACATCCCTCATAAAAAATCTGCTATAAAGCTGTGACCTTGATAAAATGCTAAGATTTACCAACAGTGGACTGGAAAGCTCTCATGCAGAAGCCTGGAGTATCAGGAAGTCTGTAACAAACATCTCATCTTGTCTGAGGTGAAAAGACCACAGATAATGTGGGAATGAGCAAGGCAAAACCATAAATTTCTCCGAAGTACAAGAGCAGCTTGTCAGACTTTTTACAGCACCCCTATATACAGGGATCTAAGAATAAATCTCCTACTAAAGATACAGGAAAGCTTTTCAGCATTTTCTTCCCGATCCTGCAACAGGGAAATTCTCCCAAAAAACCACCACAGTTTCACTGAAGCTGCAGGGATGTTTGTGTGCACCACACTCCTAATGAAGTTGGAAATCCTTGAAATTCAAAATTAAACATCAGAGAAAATGACTAACACACATACTATACATTATGAATTACTGTAACAGAGCACAAAACAAAGCATCCCTACCCATCCTGCTGTATTCCACTGAGCAATTTGTTTTCCATGTCTCCATAGAATAAGCTGCAAAGTAAGGTTGACAAAATGGAGCCCTGCGGAATTCCACAGCACTGTAAGTAGTACCTAGCAAAGAGTAAAAGAAAACAAAAAAATCAAAACATGCAAGAAGATCACAACAGCTGTTAAATATTTGTTTTCCCAAGTATAAGTTAGAATAAGAAATATGCTGTATGTTTGCCAGTTAGCCTTATTTAAATTTGCTTGCTCTTTCTTCTAAGAATCTACATAGAGATCCAGAAGTTTTAACTTTAACAGTGAAAAAAACCCCACTAATACACATACTCCTTTCTTATTAACAAACTCCAGCAGACAACTGATATTAGATGAAAGAAATTTTGTAACTGATTGCAAACCCCAAGGCCTCCTTCTCCTGCAGACACATCCTTCATTTAAGTTTTTTAATTTTTTATGTTACATCTTACTGTGACAGCTTCAAGAGAAGCGTTCTTGTACACAAAACAAAGCACTGGGAGAATTTTCTATGGTGGCAGCAACCAAATGGGTATGGCTCAAAAAAGCCAAGGTAATTATTTTCACAACACTTCTTTGAAGCAGTGAGATACTACAATGTCCATTTCACCACTTATTACGTGAATGACCTGGCGAAGCTGAAGAGAATGAATTTAGACCACATACTACCTTTGAGCACTGATCATACCTGTATTTTGAGTCATCTGAAAATTCTCCTTGCAGTAATTTTATTTTCTTACAGCTTTTTGATAAATGTAGGAAATGGTATTAAAAGATTTCTTATAGGTCCCCAGCTCAATAATCAGCATTTTTCTCAAAACATCACGTTAACATTGACTAACTGTGATTTTTTTTTTGAGAAAAAGAGTCTATTTACTGAACTTACAGGGTTTTTTTTGGACAAACGAGAACAAGCTACTTAAAAGGGGTAAGTTCATTTCAGAACAAGCAGCATTTTTCAGTCAAGTTGTGACACAATTTAAATGTATGAAGCTGGTTTTATCAAGGTGTGCTTTCTTTGAAACCATTAAAATTCCATGAAACATACTCACGTTGGTTAGTCATTATTAAAGTATGCTACAAGAGCATTCTTTTAATCCTGCCAAAGGGAGCATAAGCATGAATGCTAGAAAAAACTATAAACACTCTTCTATTTGACTCCTTGAAAGCTTTTCTCACTCTCCCTCAGTCCTGTGAGATTCTAAAACAAGTTTTCTAAAACAAAGGTATTTTTTCCAGAGCAAGAAGCTATTCATTCTAACATACATCACTCTGAATTTACAAATAAAGATCATGTAAGTACTTCCTTTTTTAGACATGGTATACATTTGCCACCTAGAGGCAAAATATAAATACCAAGTCAGTATCTCTACCAACACAAGAAGAAATCTGCATTACCACCTTCTGCAACATCTGGTTCTTAATTTTGGAGTTGCCAATAATTTTAATTCCTATTGCTACTGCCTTTTATTTTTATTGCAACTTGCCAAATAGCAAAACCATGCAGAAAAGCTTTAATTTTGCACTACAGAGAAATTACTAACAAGGTTTTTGCATGATTGCTTGGATGTTACCCTTGCTTTTGCTCACACTATGGATCCCACCATTTTAAAGTATTTTCCTTTTGAATTACACTTGCAGTTTTAAATGAAGGTTATTCCATATTCTGTGGAATAATACATTACGAAGGTTATTCCATACTCTACGGAATAATGCATTGTGTATAGTGAACATCGTCCAGGTAGGAAAGAGAAATTTTATTCAATATAAATTTGATTCTAAACTCATCATGCTTTTTTGGAGCTTAAACTGATACTAAAATTTCAAATTAACATGAAATAGAAATCTTTAAAAGACAGCTATCAAGTCCCCAGAGTCAATTAAAGGTATCCTCTTAACAGAAAACAAACAAACCAAGTATGCCATACAAAGAATAACTAATGTCTTTTTTACCTGTTCCCAATCTCCAGGATGCTGTTATGTATCATTTGAAGGAAAAAATTAAACAGGCTGGAACTTGTCTCATTGAAAGTTAAGCTCTAGAAATGTGACAAAACAAAGATTTGAAATGAAAAATACACTACAATTTTGAAGACACACAGAAATGTTTAAAAAAGTAGACTGTAGCAGCTCAAACCCTGAAGTAAGTAAAAAGATAAACCCTAAACCAAAGATGTGAACACACATACTAAAAAGCTGCTCACATCCAACAAGTTATTTTTTTGTTGGATGTTGGGCTTTTTTTGTTTTGTTTTAGGAGAAATCAAATATAACACACTTTTTAAAGTGCTGGCATAATATATTGGATTATTACAATATACAAGACCCTTGCTCTTTCAGCCATTTTCTATCCTGTAGGACAATTTCTGTACACCAACGGTCTTTACAATTTCCCAAGTTGAGATACGCCTACTTGCCCATTCTGCTGCAAAACACACACTCTGCCAGGTATTACCAACACTTCCATGCATGACTGTACACCCAATATTTATGGCACCTTTTCTTAAAAACTGTTTGATAAAAAAAAATCCATTTACAACAATTTAAATAACTTTAACAATGACTTCATTCAAATTAAAATAAAATTACTTGTTACTCGCATAGATTAGACAGCAGACAAATGTACCCAACTTTTGATAGAGCCATGCAAGACCATGATTACTTGCATTGAAAAGATAATGTGATGTACCTGTGGTACAGACACCCGGCCTGACACAACACTTTTCTCAAAATACTCTATTCTTTTAAAATAATAACACACAAATTGTTTCCAAATGTAAAATAGTTTTAAATCGAATACTGCTGTTCATGCAATATCTAGCATAGCTCTCTAAATCAGTTTGAAAAAATTAGCAAAATGTACTTATACATGAGACATCCAGCTAGTTTCCATTTTCATCCAGGTACTCATTAGACTCTCTTATTTTTGTAGGATACTGGAATTGTACACCAGCCACACCATACATTCTACTTCTGTGCCCACAGATACACAAGATCATTTTACTTGTATGTTAGAAATCACCTTTTGTCAACCCTGTCATTTTCCACTGCCAGATTTAGAAAATAATAAATTTAAAGAGGAATTATTAGCCTGAAAGAACATGCCTGTCTGCTCATTTGATGCTCAGGAGATCCTGTAGGTTGTTATTATGGAACACCACGATTCCGTCGTAGAAAAAGACTGAGCGTATCACTTACATCTATGCCTTTGTCATGCTCCTTGCACAGGAGGAAGTCTTGAGAACAAACACTTGTATCACAAGAATTAAAACAGAAGGATGCCGCCTTCTTGCAACAAAGCATCAGTCAGAGTAAATTTAAAATACTTGTAATTTTTGTATTTTAATTCAAATTTTAATTCACTGGAAGCAAGAAATCTCTTTAAACAAAAACTTTAAGAGTTGATCTTGTTTGTGTTGCACTTAACTCCCTTAAAGAAGAGTTCATTCTCATCAGCCTTGACAGGTAATCTTTCAAGTAAGTCAAGATGCCACATCCTTAGCTACTTTGCTTATAATATATTTTGCTCATTCTTACTTCTGTATGTTTTGGAGATAGCAAGTGTTAAAGCCCTTCTTTACTAGACAGTTAATTTCTCACTTGAGAACTGTTGCGAGAAACAATGAAATTCGGAAAGGAAAAGAAAACACTGGTTAAAATGAGAGTTTGAGACAATAATGAGAAAATCTGGGACAAGTCTAGAAGGACTTTTTGCCAGATGTCTTGCCTGGTGCACTCCTCCCACTGAACACTGAGAGTCTGTTACAAACATCAAAGAAGAGTTGACAGAACTCTTTCTACAGAAGGTGCTGATTAACTAGACAAGAGGTAATGTAGCCACCTCATATATATATAATATATATGATATATACATATAAGTAAAAATCCCATTCTTCCTCTAATTCGCCTTTCTTTTTCAGTTGAAAAGAAGCCCCACAATACTTACCTGTTCAACTACTATTGCATTTTGCAATGAGGCATTCTCCTGAAGCTGGGACACAAACTGCTTCATGTCTGGCATAAAGTCCTTGAAAGTAGAAACCTGTGTAATTGTTTAAAATTGTAAAGAAATAAATGATGAAAGCAGTAGAAAATTCAGTAACTGACTTTTTTATTCAGTGGAGGTCAAAGGACCAGCCTTACTGCGTTATCTTAATCCACCAATTCTACTGTTAAAATGAAGTGTCTCGCTCACAAATCTCTATTTCCATGACACATTTATCTTTATTTTTACTAATTGTGAGTAAAAACTTTAAAAGGTGTGGATGAAAAAGAAACTTTTCTACCGCTGGAAAATATCTAACAGTAGTAAAAAAGGGTTTATTAAGTACTTAACCAATTCAAATTGTGACTAAAGAAAACTATAAAGGAAGACTTTTCCTTGGACCAAAATATGTTTACAACAGCAAACAGAAGAAATCAGGAAGTCATACATGTCTCTTATAGAGCCTCTTGGCTTTTCCACTTGGGGTAATCATAATCACAGCATAGCGCCGTATGCAGTACACGGTTCTCTTCTCAGGCTTCAGGACCCGCGAAATCACTTCCACAAGTTTATTGTGAGGAATGGCATCAAAAGCCCTGGACACATCAGCCTGAAATAGAAGAAATATCTTCCACTACATATTGTGATAGTATAAAAAAAGTATTGCTGTAGTACCTAAGCAAGGCTGAAGGACAGATCACATGGGAGTAAAATTATTGCGTCATTTAGGCCAAATTTGTGACAAAATAAAAACTCGCCACTTATCTGAAAAACCTTCCCTCACTCATCAAGTATTCCCTTAGAAGGGATATCCAAATCATCAGTTTTAGCACAATTCTTATTATTAACAGAAGATTATACCATATGCAACCTTAAATCTAACATTGAACCCTCAATCATTTAAGTTAGTAGTTGATATCTTTATGTTTAAATATTTTAAGAAACTTTCCTCACCATATGGCCATGGAGATGACATCTTAGACTTTTGGAAAGCTGCAAAACTACATATTTTACCTTTCCCAAACCTCATATTGGAAACCTACCTCTGCACATATTTTACCTTTCCCAAACCTCATATTGGACACCTACCTCTGCTTTTACTTGTCATAGTAAAAACTGAAAACTTCCTGTAGAAGCAACAATTTTAGGATTATTATACACAAATTATGTCAATGACATGACCCTTTGGCTTGAAAGATAAGACAAAATTACGAAGTTATTTCAGGGCAGGATGACTAGCGACATATGAGATGAGAAAGGAGCCCCCTGATAATATACATAAATCTGTGTAATTTACATATTTCTGTATACATTGCCCCAGTTCAAAGCTATGAACCGAAATCAAGTACAAAATATTGTCTGCTAGACAGAACTGACAAAAGTGTGAAGAACAAATTCCTTCAAATAGTGGGCTACAACAAGCACTGATTTTTTCAAAGTGAGAGAAGAAACTTATTGGAAAGATATCAACCAGAAGCCACATGTTAATTTTCAACAGAAACTAATGACACTGAGATAGAAAAGACCAATTTTTTAAGAGACGGTGAATTTATTCAAATGCACATAGAACGTTTTTTCTGGTTTTCATATGGCTCAAAAGCCTACCTGAGCTTGTATCTTTCTCCCACTTTTACACCCAGCTAAACGTAACTGCAAAAAATTCAGTGCATGTACAGAAGCAGGAGCTCCTACATGACAGAAAGGTGGACAGAAAAACACCCCAGTAAAGGCAGCTCTACTGCAGGGACACTCATCCACAAAAAGAAATCAACCATCCCCATCAAAACACTAACCAGAGTCTGTTAGGTATGCACAAAATTTTATTTAGAAAAAGAAATAATTATGCAGACAGGTCACAGCTAACATAGCTATAAAAGTATCTGCACAAGCTGGTTTTGAAAAGCTAGTTTGAATATGTAATTAAAAATACATACCTTTACACAGTAGAAATGAGGAATTTCACCACCAGATTCAAGAACCTTTGTAACAAACTGCTTCCATGCCTTGTAGATATCATCTTTCCCAAACACTGAAGAGCCTATATAACTGGTGTTTACAGTCCGTTCATAATTTAACACACTAAACAGATTTTTCAGTTGAGTGTTGTAATGATTCATCTAAAGAGACCAAAGAGAATCACCTTAAATTATGTTGAAACACATTAAATTCTGTGCAATGCAAAGATTACAAATTTACATGAAGTTTGAGATTAAATTTACCTACTCTATTATTTTGTTCAACTGAAGCTTTCAGAAAGCCTGAATATCACTGCAGTAACTACTTCAAAGTGACTAAACAGTCTTAGAGATTTTTATTTTGGTGCTATGGAAAATGTCTTTGTTCTTATATTTGACTCTTGGAAATCAAAGTGTAATAGCTACAGTGATAAACAGATAAATGCCAGCAAATAAAACCACCATTGATCTGAAAATAACTTCTTAAATATCATTCATTCTCTCTGCTGCAGATAACGATAGCAACAAGAATAGCAAAGAGAAGGTGCGCTCTGAGACTTTATGCTAACTCCAGCTGCACCATCAGCTTGGCCTCTGGAGGTACTTTATCCAAGTAACTGAGCAAAGATTTAACTCTACTCTGGGGATAGTCAAGCACATCAGAGCAGCACTGAAGTTGTGCAGGTTGATTAGCTCTGTAAACACCGTAATATGGAATATTATGTGCTTTTAGCTGATGCTCTTTTCATCTGCAGTCATATGGTCTGAACAGTAAGTGCTAAAAAGCTGTTGACACCTGACCCATTTGGGGAGCACTCAATCTCCTGAATGAGACCCAGCCTTAAGGAAAAGCAATTAATGCAGCCATGCAAGATGGTGAAACTGGGCTGCCACTATGTCTTCCAGTTAACTGCCCTGTTAAATAGATTATTCTGTGTACTGAGTGTTCTGTCTCTGTTCCTACACTGCAATTACTCTCAGCTTCCTTCCTATCTCTCTACTGTGCTTGCTCCAGCTTCCTTGCCCTTCCTTAGGCCCTCCTCTGTAACGCACCCAGCTCACCACCGTTCACTGGCTCCACAGACAATTTCACAGATCAACACGCACCTATCAGTATTCAGGCAAATCCCAACAGGCCAGACTCATCCACACAAAAAAAACGGGATTACCTTACAAGCCGTGTCATTCTATCGGGCTCATTTCCTAAAGACATGTTTGCAAACAGAAGTTTGTGACTCTGGAACTGGAGGCTTGTGGTAATTAAGCATTGGAAAGGGAGAAGTTAAGCTGCAACAGACCCATTCAGCCATTCTGATTAGAGTGTTACAGTCCACCATGTTAAAACTAGCTTTATGTAACAAAAATCCTAACTCCATTTATTAGTTACCAACATCAAATGCACATAAAACAATGAAGAAAATAAAAACCTTCTTTTCTCTGCTTTCCCTGCTGAGTGCTTGTGGTTCGACAACACCGCTCACTTTTACTATGGGTCTCAACCCATTTGGTTTTGGAATAAACCGGAGCTTTGATGCCATAGGAACAAATTTTTTTTGATGCATAGTTTCAATCTCCTCTGAAGACAGAGGCCGTAGCTGTACTTTGACAAAATGGTTTCTAAAATACAAATATATACACTTAGTGTAAGCAAGAGGAAAGGCAGAAAATAAAACATTTAATGTCTTTATGATAAGTAAAGCCAAATATTTTTCTAAGATAATACAAATACTAACCTCTGCAGAAACTGACATGAAATTCTGAATTTCAGAACAGTATCACAGTATCTTAATGACAACGTAATACAGTAAGAGACCACACATTTCTGTTTGATGCAAATAAGAACCCCTTTTAACACAAATTAAAATTTAAGCACAAATGAGTGGAATACATACGAAAATTCTGAAATATGTTTTATGCAAGAAACAGGAAGTTGGATATTGCTCATGGTTTCAGAAGTTTGAAAGACATTAACAAAGTTGAAAAGAACCTTCTGAAAACTATTCTAAGAGAGCTCCTGGGAAGGACTTACAAAGTGTAATGGGCTGTTCTACTCCCAGCAATTAGGGGATCTACCACTTATTAGGAGTTACAGCTAACTGAGGTGCTAGGATACACAGACAACATAAGGGCTTTAGGTATCCAGGGCTTTGATGAGCAGCTGTCAGTTGAAATGAACAGCAGAAAATAAGGGAAAGACCAAAGGAGCTTAGGTCACAGGTTCTGACCTTCCCAAGTTCACCTCAACAGGAAATGTGTTTTCCTCTCAGATGCCTCCCTCAGGATTTACAGTTCCATGAAGATTCGTCAAAATCAATACTTTTCCATACAATGAATCAGGAAATGGTGGTGGAGCAAAAGCCCTTCTTTTTTTTACTTAAGATGCACTGTTAAAGTACCCTACCTGCAGCATAAAAGACCTGATCAATCTCCTGCACTGCTTGTATTGTTCAGATGGACAAAATGTGCCCTACAAACTAGTGGGTATGGTATTACCCTGGGAAGCGAGGCAATTCAAGTCCTCACAAAAGACAGGACATCAATCTAAATTTGCATGAAGACTTTTTACAACCCGCACAACCCAACAGGTTGGTTTAGCAAAAGGAGGCCACACTGTTACAAAAGGCAGTGGATGAATGGTGGAAACCTGGTAAAGATGCTCTAGGAGACACCCGAGAAGCCAAGAATGCAGGTAAGAGAGGCACACAAACACTTCTCTTTGGTATGCCTACACAACTCAAATACAAGCTCATGATCCAGCTGCTTGGGACTCCAGGTCTGAGGGATACAGTGCATGACACCTAGAAGGTATAGTGGCATGCAGGGCCAGTGAGTTGAGCTACTGAAGAAGAGTTTTGAGGATTTATATTCAAAATTTGAAATTAAATTCCTGGCACAGATGCTGCCCAAAGGAAAGCAAAAATGACTGCTTTTCCACAGTGAGGGATAACTATTATTTATAGAATTACATTCTTTGCTGAACACATAAAACATCATCTACTATACTATTAGGTATACTATTAGATAACCAAGAGAAAACAAGTAACTCCAGTTCAGTAGAAACAACTTAAGGATCAAATCTCCATCCCTTTACAGCTCACATTCAAGACTAGAGGGGAAAAAACACCCAACAAACCTCTATCATTATTTTAAAAAAATATTACTTCATTTGAAAGTGAAGTCAAAGGCCCGTTGTTGGCAGATCTTCACTACTACCTCTGGCCAGCTGTAGAACTGCATGTCATTGTGCCTACAGCAGCATCCATTGCTTTTGTCACGGCATTTATGGCAGTGCTAATGATTTTGAATGTGTGCTACTCTAGCAGCCACTGAATCATGCTGCTCTCACTGGCACCCACAGTGCTGTTAAGCACTGAAACTTGAAGGAACTTGACTGGATGGTTCTGCTGTCTTTTGACATCTCACCTCGATCTGATGGGAGAGATTCAGAATTTCTGCAGCATTTTTAATCTTCAGCAGCCACTGTGTGTGGCAAGGGCATGAGCCTTAAGAAAATAGGTGCTGTCACCACACCATTGGGTTCATTATTTTTGAAACACAACTTTACATTCTGCAGGCTATGTAACTTGAAGTAACTGTAGCATGAAATCAATTGAATTTTTCTTAGTAAATCCTGCTTTTAATTTGGGGAATGAAATTCGATACAGCTTCAAAAATGAATACAAAGTTGTCTGTGTACAATGACAGCACACTCAGATCTTCACCAATACAGCAAGGCTAATATACAGATCCAAGGCCCCTCTCAGAACCGTGCTCCATATCCTTGAGTGGGATTTTGCCCAGGATGATCTACTCATAAGGACAGTCCTTCAAGATGAGGATTTACTCACTAACGATCGATAATGCAGTCAATGCAAAGGTAAGCTCACAAATAAGGTCCAGTCCACTGAGTCCAGCCTGTTCCATCCATTCTCTTCCTCCAAAGGAGGATGCAGAAGAACTCAACAGGAATCAGTGGCTACCAATGCCTTCCTGTGAAACCAGCTCAGAGCAACTGCCTTGAGCTGCTCCAGCTGAGGAGAACCAGAACAACCACAGGACAGCCATTAGGGCAACAACTGAGGTCACCAGATACTCTTCCTCCAGGGAAGGTGGAAGCCGCTCGATACCTCTGGCACTGATTCACCAGCAGTGCATGGAAACACTGGCTGGTTAAGAGCAGTGTCTGAACAGGCTCAAAATGGCCAAGGCAGCCCTAAACACCTGTATCCCCGTATCTGTAAATCCCAATTTCTCTCCTCCCATGTGAAGTTGGCAGCTGGCCACCTGGTATGAATGCAGGAAGCTGGACTCGTGGCTTCACGAGTACACATCACACTTGAAAAAGCAGTGCTGAAAGCCCTGTCAGTGAAGCTTAACTGCAGCTGCTGCAATCAGACTAGAAGTTCTTACAAACTAGGACTCTGGTAGCCAAGAGCAAACATCCTGTTCTTAGAACATGCCCTTGGCAAGCATGCAGCAGCATTTCCTTGGGATGTTTCTCCAGCTTCCAACACCCTGCAGTTTAGGGACCTTCAAAGCCAAAGATGAGAAGGAGCTTCCTGCATGGTGAGGAAATATGTGGGGAGGAATCAGAAGAAACAAGACTCTAGATTACGGTCTTTTGAGTTTAAAGCACCTTGTCCTTACACAGTGGGCGTTTCTGGGAAACTGGGAAGAGGGACAAAAGAGCTAAATCTCAAGTTGTTATCTTTTAATCACAAACCCCACTAAAAACCTACTATTTACTACTTCTACTATTATTTTTATTATATCTCTTAAGTTAGTACTTGATCATATTTTGTGCCAAAAAATAATCCTTAAGTACATTAAAACTTAAGGATTTTATGCACTAAAGTGCATAAAACACTAATTACAACACTACAGCTGTTAGTTTGAAGACAAGACAAACAGAATGTGTGGGACTGAAAATTACATTCTACTAATACTATTTAAAGTGCATATTCTGTGCTACAACTGCAAACAACATCAAGACTCCATTAAGTGCAAACACAAATGCAAAGACACTGGAGATATCAATGCTGAAATCAGGGAGTGACGGGGCAGGAGGGGGAAAAAATCACACATGTAGCATTGTGGACCAAGAGATCACTGCAAAAGCAAAAGGTGTACCATATAAAACAGCCAGTAAAACACAAGACATAAAGTGTGCTAATTTTTCACAGTTCCAAAGCTCTCTCAGATACCAGCAATTTATAATGCAAACTGAAAGATGTGAACTAGGGAGATGGAGGCACAACACTGTTCATTAAAATTGCCTTTCCTATTTTATCACTCAGTTGTTTAAAATTTTATCTTAAATAATGCACTAACTTAAATGCATGCATGCATTTTCAAGACCAAAAAACCAGCATGGAATTCCAGCTGTACTAAAAAAGGAGCTGCAGCTTCTAAATCCCTTTAAAAAAAGCCCCTAAAGGCACTAGGCTACTGTCTGATTTTTATGAATAGAGTATTACAGCATTTCAGCAGAGCCTTGGTTTTGGTTTTGTTGTTTCTAAATTAAAGTAGTTGAAGCAAATAGAGTATTTTTAAAATGAACTTTCACAAGGTCACCTTGGGATTCTATCACTGTGCTTTACTCATTGTTAAAAGGTGTAAAATACTGACTTATCAAAACAAAATCCTCTTCATAACTGATTTTATTATTGCAAAGATGTCTCTTCTAATAAAGAAGTCTAAATTTGAATCAGTTTTCTCACATAAAATATTTCTGAAATTACAAACTGTGCGTGCTACGGTCACAGGCTGAATTTTCCTTTGGGAAATTACGCAAACAAAAGGAGGATAAATGGGCAATAAATCAAAGCAGAAATATAACTTTACACTACAAAACACATGAATTGTACATATCTATCCATTAATGCTTAATTAGTTTTCTAGTATTACCTAATTCCAATGTTCTGTAACTTGCCCCAAATAAACTTTCGGTAGTAGAAGAGCATGTTTTTCTGGAACATGGTCTCAGTGATATAGAAAAATGATCTGAGCAACTCAACAACATAGGTATCCATCAGCCAGTATAGGAATTTGGCCAAAAGTTCTTCACGGAAACAATGTTCATCGGCAGGAACAAAGTGACCACCTTCAATAAACAATTCAAAGGTAGTTATAGTAACTATCAACTCTTAGTATGAGTAAAGAAACAGAACACACAAACAAGAAACGTGCACAACATTCTTGCCTTAGCTTGAGGTCATGAGAAAGAAAAAAGGTAAGTACAAGCAGTTACACAGATTTGCCACTCCAAATTTTCAGGGCATTAAATAACGCAACTGACCCAAGCTTAAAGCACAAATACAGGAACTAATCTGCAGTAACAAACTGACATAGAGGATACAAATACATGCCATAGTAGCCCAAAGACTTACTTTCTTCCCCCAACATTGATTGTGCAAGGTCTTTAATGCACAAAGGCAAGATTGTTGTGAAACGAGAGGTAAAATAAAAAGAAACAAGTCTATTACAATATAAAACTTTAAAAAAAAAAGAAGCAAAAGAATGAAAATACTTATGTATACTGTAAAAATTAACAAAATTAAACTGGAATGATTTGGGGATAAGAATGATATTCAGATATTCCAATTAAGTGAAAATTAATTAGTTTCAGAGTTAGGCTTTATTTCAGACAGCCTATATAAAACTTATTGCTGCAGCCAAAGGAAAAAAAAAAGAAATATTCAAATCACCCTAAGTCCATCAGTACTTCCAATATTTAGATGGGACAACAATTATGAACCCAGAACATTACTAACTTCTGTCAAATTTATAGTCACATAGATCTGTAATTATGTCTAAATACAGATGAGCAGGGAATAAGACCCTGGGCTACAATAATGATTTTCTGGCCAACTTCCAATAATAATTTTTCTAATTACATTTAAAGAGTAGATTTTAGCCAAAATACAACAGGACTCTTAGAGAAACTATACAGAAATACTAGTTTAGTTGCTTAGCACAAATTATGATTATGGCATGAATGTGTTAAAAACAGCTTAACTTTGATGCAACAGAACTGACACTAGAATTTATAAAACGGAAGTAAGTTTTCAGTTTTCTACTCTGTTTAGTTTTTGTGCGCTCCAGGGCAGAGACATTTTCACGTATTTACAGCACTTAAAAAAAAGACTACTACTACTTGAACAGAAGCCAGGTAACATCAGTGAAAAAACCCCACTGCTGGAAAACTCTAACTGAAGAGCTGCGATACGCAGTTGTAATATGCAAATTAAATCAGGACGCTGAAAGCTGGCTGCTCTGGAAGTAGATTATTTCTTTTCTGAGTTCTTGACAACAGAGGTAAACAATTACTACAATTCAGGAAATTGTCACGAAACCACTAGTACTTTTGGAGGAAAAAACAACCCCACCTACAGTGCAGCAAAGCAATTAAATGCATGTTTAAACATCAAGCACATGGGAGTACTTTCATGAAAATTAAAATAAGCCTATATGTTGCTTTTCCTGGAATACGGCCAAAGAAGAGGGCATTACATTTTTAAAGATAAGATGTTCCAAATGACTATGAATCAAACACACACTTTACAATAAAGCCTTTTAAAATATTTAACTCCTCAGCATTTTGAAAAGTGTAGTTTTGAACCACAGATTCTGAATAAAGAAATAATATATTTCCTAGAATTAAGAGTTTCTTATGAAAGTGTAACCTCTCCTATTTTTTACATCAGTTCTCAAACACTGGACCTTTTATTTTCCTCCTAAACTAGAAAGAACCTATAATAGTTTCAGAACTTACTGCACCTTTTAACGAAACAATACCATTTTCAGCTCACATTACTGTGGGATCCAAGTACAGTATCAGGTAAGAATAAACACTGCAAGCATACCAGTTAAGGAAGGGCAATCCACATTGTACAGATGGAGAATAGAAGCACAGAAAAATGAAAATATGCATTAGATCCCACAGCAATCAACCACAGGACAACAGCTTCAGCCTAGATTTAAATCCTAGGATAGTGCCTGAAGAACAAACTTGAGGAAAGGAAGATTCACCTGTCATTTGAAAAGAGGACTAAACAGAAATGGATTCATACAGAATTTGGAGCAATCAGCTGTTGCCCTCCTGAGAGCCTTTTAGCCAGGGACTGCTCAGCCTGGGGACTTCAGCACCACCAACTACCCAGGCTGCAGCAGTGCTCGGTAAGGGTCTCTTGATCCTAGAGAAGGGCTCTAGAAAGGTTATGGATGATGACAGCCCTTTTTACAAGGACACGTAATGATGGAACAAGGGGAAAACGTTTTAAACTGAAATAGAGTATGTTTAGATCAGATGTTAGGAAGAAATGCTTTACTGTGAGGGTGGTAAGGCACTAGAACAGGTTGCCCAGAGAGGTTGTGCATGTCCCAGCCCTGGAAGTGCTCAAGGACAGGCTGAATAGGGTTCTGAGCAACCTGGTCTAGTGGAAGGGGTTCCTGCCCATGCCAGGGAGGTTGGAACTAGATCTTTAAGGTCCCTTTCAATCCAAATCATTCTGTGATTCTATGGTAGGCAATCTCTGTATTGAATGGGTTCCACACTCACATCTTTCTCACACGATTGATGTGAGGGAGTAAAAAAACCTGGGTTTTTTCACTCCCATAGCAGAGGAACACACGCCACTGCAAGTGTCTTGATTTGCTTTTAGTTCTTTCTGAACTCTTACAGTAACAAACAGGCAGACAGCGTTTATTCCTTACGTGATTAGGTCAGACTTCAAGGGATTTTCAGAGTTACTGCAATTTGGGTAACAGGAGTGGATGGCAAAGAGTTTTGGGTTTCGTTCAGCCCAGGTTCTGAATTCATATTTATGAAAACATTGTTCTGTTAAACACAAAAAGCATGAATGCAAACAAGTTTTGGAAGGAAGACAAGTGTCCTTCCACCATGAGGTGCAAACACTACTAGGTCTGCTCTCTCAGCTCTGGTTATTACCAATGAACTCAGCAATTCTGACTCCAGATTCAGTATCCTCCCCTTCCCACCTCAAATATGAACACCAAACACCTGACAGCCCCACCACTTAGTTCTTTAATATAAGAAGTACCTTTGCCTAGACGAAGCCACATGCAGTCATTCACTCTCATCCTCCACATCAACTCCTGCAACGAAAGCTTAGCAAACTTCCCCCTGGAAATGAACACTTTGACATTTTTTAGGAACCGGCACTTGTTATGGTTTGAACCCCAAAGCTCAGCAGGGATGACCTTCTCCAGGCATTCCCTCACAAACATGTACACCTGCCAGTGGCTGCTGTGCTGCTTGAGGAGCTCCCTGAGGGCTGAATCACGTGCCTCTCCTAGGTTTTGCTCCTCACTCTGCGACTCCCCAGGCACAGATCCTGCAAGGGAAGCACTTAAGTTATCTGGCACACCAGTGTGACCAGATTCACATGTGCTGCTTGTCCCACACTTAGTAGGCTCCTTCCCACACTGTTCTGCTTGCTTCTGAACCTCTGCTTCCCCAGGCAAGGCTGCCTGACAAGACAGCTTGATGTTTCCCATAGTGACTTCAGATATACAAACAGGGCAATTTTTTCTCAAGAGAGCTAAGTAAGCACACTTTCCATGGTTATTTAACAGTTCCTGAAATGTATCCCTCATTTGCAAGTAGCGTTGGGACAACCTCTTCTTTCTCCGCTTGCGTTTTGGCAGTTTTTGGTTATGGCTTTGCTGCACCGTATTCTGGCTTAAGAATATAGCTTCTACAAGGTGTCTTCCACCTCCCTGAGAGACCTGCAAGCGATTCAATAAAAATGATTTAGGAAAACATTCTCGGAAATTCCTGCGAGAATACAGAAGAGACTTCCTCTCAACGTATACTGCAGAACTCAGGAATCTATTTGGTAACTTCTTTGACAAATGAGGCTGGGGACTTTCCTGCCTTTTGCATTTTGAAGAAATACCATCCATGGGTTTGGTTTGTCCTGAAGCCAACTGAGATTCGTATGTATGCATCTCTACTCTTTTCCTATGGGATTCTGCTTGCATTTCAGTGTTGGACTCTAAAGGTTTGTTACTCTGAACTCCCTGCAGAAGAGAGCTTTTACCCGCCACAAACTTCCTCCTGCCACGAGATGTGCAAACTAAAGAAGGACCAGACACAGCATTGATACTTCTTTGAGAAAGATGGGGGGTTTTAATAAGACTTTCAGAATGTGGTGCTACATACTCAGTTTCAGATCTCTTGGAACTACTTTGGTTTACATCAGGAGTAAGACTACAAGCCTTTTCCTCTCTCACTTTCTCCCCTCTTTTTGCCCTCTTGGCTGGAATTTCAGGTTGTTCTCTATGAATCTTCCTTTTTCGGGATGGAGCTGTAGCTAAAACACATGAACTGGAGCTACTCTGTTTTTCCCCATGTTCAGTAACCATTCTGATCTGTTTGCTTGCTTTAGAAACAACTCGTGCAGAACACTGGCCCCTGGGCACTAAGCTTTGTATCTTGTTATTTCTTTCATTTCTCATTCTGGAGACATTATCTTCACATCTTTGTCTGCATTTCCATCCATATGACTTTAAAAGATAATTTCTATGAAACATAAGCCTTTTTTGCAGGTATTTAAGCAAGCTAGTACGTTTATGCTTTGAGAGCCTTTGTCTAACAAATACCAGGGATGAGTCTACATTACGTGAAATAAGTTCATAAACTGGTTGCCCACAAACTTGATAACAATTACTAGGGGGAACCAGCATAAAGACTGCACAGTGTTCCAACAAATACATCATCACATCATCCCCTATCCTGCTCAACAATGTCTCCCAGAAGCCGCTGATGCGAAGAGTTTCTGTGGCAGTATTGGGTAGGTAGCTGTATAACTTTGAAAATGGCACGACTGGGAACTGTGAACTGTTTTCATCCGGTAAGGAGTATCCATATGCGAGGACATTCTTCTTTTTTTTTTCACACAGTCTCTGAACGACTCTTGTGGTCACTTCGCTCTGACTAGATAACTGAAGAAACAAAGAAAAAAGAAAATTAGCTTTCTTCACTTACTCCTCCATAAACCACAATATACCCTCTAAATAAAAACACATGCAAAGATACACAGCCCTACACACCAGCTTTCAAAACAGTTTTAATGATCCACAAGCATTGCACCCAAAAAATAAGACTTCCCAAGCGTACTGCAAGATGCTCACATGCAGCAACGCAAGCCAACGACTTTAAGGAAGTCTTTTTAACATCTGCCCTTTTGATCCTGGTTTTTATGCCCGGGAGCCGCCCTACACTACTCCCCTTGAGTCCCTCGGCAGCTCAGACTCCACTGCCTCCAGGTCCCCCTGCCCGTGGCTCCGTGCTGGCAGATCCCCGTTCGCAGGCACGCATCCGTACATACGTGCTCGCGCAGGCTCTAACCGCCAGGGAACCAACGCTAATTTTCTTGAGGCCTCCATTTCCTTTTATGTAAAGGAAAGTTCAACTAAACGACTCGGTACACAATTCCAAAACCCACTCAACAAGTTCGCAACATCTGCTTCCTACCACAGCACAGTTTTGCTCATGCGGCGCTAAGAAAAAAGCGGTCCTCCCTCTCTGAAAAGTCTTTTCTCCGCTTAAACACCGACCTACAGCCCGTTCTACTCACCTCTTTCTAATCTCTCACGAGTGGGGCACCTTCCATTCCCAGCTGCTCCCCGGCCACATTCGGCTTGTTCATCCCTACCCACATGGGCACGCAGGGAGTCACGGAGCCCCATGCACGCAGACCTGCAGCGTTATCCGCCCACCGGCACCTGGGCTTTGCTCTCCCACCCCCGAGAAGAGGCAGGGGGCTGATCCCCCACCGCTCCCCGCTGGCTCTGGGGCCAGGAACGAGCCGCGGACGGCTGTGGGA
>VZTI01000467.1:773000-803420 GCA_013397865.1 Struthidea cinerea
GGGGGGGGGAGGGCAGGGGGCAGAGTGGGGAAAAAAGAAATCCTGATGCTGTCCAAGCACTGCTTAGCAATACCAAGACATGGGTGTGTCGTCTGTTAGTCACAGACCCAAAGCAGAACACGAACAGACTGCTTTGAAGAAAGGTAACTCTGCCCTAGCCAGACCCAGTACAATTTGCCAGAGTAAGACCCCTTTTTGACCCATCACATCCATCAGTCTGAGTCATCAGCGACTGGGGGATCTTCAGCAACTGTGGCTGATCTTGGCGCCAGTCTCGCCCGAGGCTACTGCTTGAGACAGATCATACAGTCATATGCTTTTAATCAAGGACATCCCTTCAGTTTAACCAGCTGCTCAGTGTAATCCCTTTTTAGAGCATCTGTCACGTGTCATGGCTTTTATCTGCTGTGGAATGAAGCCTGTTGTGACTGTGACTTGCTCTCTTCTCTGTTGGCTTGCATCTGCAGTCTTTGTTTTCTTTATGGTGGTCTTGGTAAATGGGGATGCCATTTGGTTCTCTGGCTGGCCCTATGCAGAGGGCATGTGCTGTGGGGAAACAACCCTTTCTACCACTATTACTATCACAGTTACCAGACTTATATGGGTCTGGCTCTTTCCATGTCTGTCCACCACAATCCTCTGGATCGGGACTCTCCCTCAGAGCTGCAGTGGTCCCTTCACCTCTTAAATGCTTTTTCCAGGCCACTGTGTGTCTCTCACACTGTGTGTGATGGTCCCTGAGTGGCATCACTCTTCTAATGCCAGCCCCAGACTTACTGTTTGATTCAGCTTCTCCCTACTTGCTTGTTGCTCCTTAGAACAGATGTTCAGCCCTTCCTCCCACATTTGCCTCCTCGAAGTCAGGTCCTAATTGCATCGGACACACTTTGTGCCCATTAAATACGGAACTTTTCTATTCTGTTTAATAAATGCTCAGTGCTGTTTTTCACACATCAGTCCCAGTACTTCCTCCACAAGCTCTTTGATCCTTATCTCAGCCTCTTGTCTGGCAGCCAGCCACGCCCAAGTGTATCACACTTTGCTCTTCCTCAGACACATTCTTCCTCAGGCTTCATGCTGCCTTTCAGTATTAGTGAGTTTGAGGGGAAAATAATTATCCATGTCCTCGTTTTGGCTGGGGCAGAGTTAAATATCTTCATAGTAGTATTACAGGGCTATGTTTTGAATTTGTGCTGGAAGAGTCTTGATAACACAGAGATGTTTTTGTTACTGCTGAGCAGTGTTTATAGAGGGTCAAAGCCTTTTCTGCTCCCTACACCATTCCCCCGGTGAGGAGGCTGGGGGTGCACAGGAATTTGGGCAATGACACAGCTGGGAAAGCTGACCCCAACCGACTCAAGGGATATTCCATACCACATGGGGTCATGCTCAGCATATAAAGCTGAGGGGACATTGTGGGGCGGATGGTGCTCAGGGAGAGGCTGGGCATCAGTTGGTTGGTGGAGTAATTGCTTTAATTTGCATCATTTGTCTTTTTTGGGTTTTATTTTCCTCCGTTTTTATTATTTTATGTTATTTTATACACTGACCTGCAACCCGTTCTACCCCCCTCTTCTCTAATCACTCATGAGTGGGGAAAGTGGCATTTTTCATTCCCAGTTGCTCCCTAGTCACATCTGGTTTGTGATTAGAAGGACGAAAACATGCAGATGAACCACACCAATGAAACGTCTACCTTGCTTTAGGCTGCTTGACACAGACTAACCTGCAGCTAGAGACTGCTACAGGCAAATAGTGCCTGGTAAAAATGTTCAGAGTCAGCTTTTCAAAGTCCAAAATAAGAGTAAGATAGTCCACAAGTCTTTGCAGGTGTGCAAGAACAGAAGGACAAATCATCAAGGCAACCATCAGAGCTCTCTTAATAAGGATTGTGGAGCTGTAGATGACAAAAGAGAACCTTAGGGGACAGAAACTGAGAGGTAACTATACCCAAATACATATTTAGACTCAAAACAGCTTGCAAGGGGTTTTATGGGTACCATATGACAAGGACTAAAAGAGCAGTACCACTAAACAGAAAGCTGGGGCACCACGGGAGAAGCTATCTTACTCTTTTAACCATAGACAAGCATGAGCAACAATGCCCCAGTGTTATGTGTCTTTTGAATCTATTTGTTCCTTTTGATGAAGGAGGGGGGGGTTTCTAAAAAAAAAAATTAAAAAAAAAAACAATTAAACCAGGATTTTTTGCTATTAAAAGGAGCAGTAACAAGAATAGCTTAAAGAAAAAGCTGAAGCAAACTGATTAGCTCCAGATATCCTTAAAAAGGAGACACCACGGTTCTCCTTTTATACTAAGAGGAAATTCTTTAATAGAATAATATAATGTGTTGAGTTGGAAGGGACCCATCAGGATGATAGAGTCCAACTCCTGGCCCTGACCAGCACCATTCCTAAGAGTGACACCCTGTGCCTGAGAGCAGTGTCCAAAATGCTTCTCAAACTCTTTTAGGCTGGTGCTGTGACCACTGCCATGGGGAGCCTGTTCCAGTGCCCAACCACCCTCTGGGTGAAACACTTTTTCCTAATATCCAACCTCAACCTTCCCTGACTCAGCTTCATGCTGTTTACTCAAGTCCTATCACTGGTCATGAGAGTGAAGCGATCAGTACCTTCCCCTTTGCTTCCCCTCACAAGGAAGTTTTGGGCTGTGATGAGGTCTCCCGTTTCCTTTTCTCCAGGCTGAACAGACCAAGTGACCTCAAGCTGCTCCTCATAAAGCTTTCCCTCCAGTAACTTCACCATCCTCATTGCCCTTCTTTGGATGCTAATAGCTTAATGTCTTTTTTCTATATTCCCATAACCACTGGAGAAGTGTATTGATCCTCACAGACACAGGGCCAAACCTCTCCTAATGGGAGAGGGGGAGCAGTCAGAGACTGTCATTGGGCATCTGGGAAGGCTGGGCTCTTTCTGGCTCCATTTCTCAATACTTAGAGCGAGATTTATTCACTCAGAGGGTTTTACGCAGGACTATCAGGAAAGCATAATTAGCATTGTAAGAGTGGCAAGATGCTGTGCTGGTACTGCGCAGCGACCTGATGTCCTTTTCCACCTGTTTAGATCGTACTATAAGGAAAAGCTGTAGCTTGTAACGTAAACGGTACCAGCATCACCAATAAATTGCCACATTTCACTTCTTCAAGATGAGATTTATCTTCTGATGGAAAAAAATGGAAAGTGTGAAGTTTGCTGAACAAGTACAGAATTATGTGTCTTAATGCTTCTGTTGCCGAGCTGTAGGTGCTGTAGCTGAGCTACCGGAGTGTCGTGTTAAAAGGGAACATGTACTGGTACTGAGCCTGCAGTTCAGCAGTGTCCACAGACCCTGCTCCAGAGGGACAGAAGCACAGCAAAGCAGACTTCTTGAGCTCTGCTGGTAAGACAAAACCTGCCTGTGCCGCTGCCTTTTTGTAGATCCATTTGTCCTGTGGCTCCTGGGAAAAAAAGTCTGAAGGGTGGAAGGTCACCTCTTGGACAACAGCAGCAGGAAACAAAGAGCAGGCAGTAGCAGGATATGAAGTGAAGAGCTGTGCAGGAATAGAGCACAATCTCTGTCACAGCTCGGGGGCACTGCGCCACAGGCCATCTACACCCACAGAGTCCAGCCAGCTGCCTTTTGTCACTTACGTCCTTAGAGCACCAGGACTGCTGTGCTATTATGCAGTGCTAAGTCCTGGGCAAGGGCAGCTTCCAGAGGCATATGATGGTTTTCTCGATTAATTCTAAAACAGCCCCAAACCAAAATCACAGTAATCTTTTAACTTCCAAAGCCATTAGAAGCCTAATGAAGATGAGACTGTGAGAAGGTCACCTAGTTGGTTACAACAGGAAATCCCATTAGAAGTGAGGAAATTTTTTAATTACTCTTGGACATTTAAACAGATTCTAGGTATTGATAATTCAGTGTGAGCTGGTTCACGTACAGAACCACATTTTCAGCTGATGTCATTACCACAACTAGAAAGTTAAAACATGTAATTTAGTATCTCCAAAGTTACTACTTACAGTTTTTTTACCACCTTTCTTTCCAGTAACAAAAGGTAACTCTTTATCCCGTATGCCAAGTCTTTTATTTGGAAATGGAATGCATAAAACAGTGACTTGAACAGGAAAGTCTTGCTCATTTTAAAGACTTAAAATGTTCTAATTTTATATGCTTTATGACTACTGTATAGGATATCACGAGGTCAGTGTCAAAAAATGCAAGACAGGAGGCCAGTACACTCACAGTATGTAAAGGTGCAAGAGCAATTTTTCAACAGCTGTGTACAAAAATGGGCAATGAAACATCAGAAATACCCAAATATGGCATTCTGGACTTTGACAAGCTACTCTAGACAAACCAGTGACTTGGTTGTTTTGAAATGGCACAAGAAGGGAATGTGCTATATGCATTCTTTATATCAGGAAAACTTTTCACACACATTTAACTTAATGTGAAATATTAGTCTGCTTAACAAAGAGCTCATTCCAAACAAATTCAAAACAGGTACAAGATACAGCAAATGCAATCCCAATTTTGCATAGACTTACTTGGGTGTGTTTAATGCTAAAATCAATAATCTGTAGTTACAAGTAACAGCATAAAGAGACTTTAACATGAACAGGAGATAAATATTCACTTCAAGACTCCTTTCCATTGCCAGCAGTGTGTAAGGACGACTTCAGTATAGGAAAGACTAGTCTGTGGCAAAACACAATAGGCAGGCACACTTCTTCATCTTTTTGGGACCCAAATATTTATAAGTTCAGACTTTTGCAGTATCAGAACTGGATAAAATCCAATTCACAAAGCAGTTACAGACCACAGGAGCTGAGCTGTGTTTTCCAAGGTTATTCAGTGAATATTTTCAATTCATGACAAATTGAGGTTAAACAGCCTTGCACAAACAGCATGCAATTTAATAAACTTAAGAATCATTATGGTTTATTTGTCAACTTACTGACCAAAGCAAAACTAGAATTGGAAACTACAGTTATGCCTTTTGGATTTTAAAAATTGTATTTTATTTGCTGCTGAAAGGAATGCACTCCATATTTCCCTTACTGTTACTAAGAAACTTGCTTTTAAAAATCTTTATAAAGATTTTAAATTTAATTTTTTTCTAACAATTTTTAAAAGTGGCTTCTAGATACAGCTGTGGAGTTTGGATTTTGGTATAATAATTCAACCAGATTATTTTTACAAATTTGAAAGAAACAGATCAAAATAGTTCCCTTAATGATTCCATTCCCATGGAATATGGATTTTTGATTGTATGAAAGGTACGAATTGTTCTTTACCAGGCTATTTTTTTTCTCTGTATCCGTGCAGTTTGTTGAACCTGTACTTGAGCAAAACAATTCCATTTGAATGATGTGTGTTTCATCTAAAAAATAGGATGGGGCAGGGAGAGAGAGGGGAAAAGACTGAGGAATTATTCCCTTTGAAACATGACAGAATTGGCCTAGTAGGTCACTGCAGTACCAAATGATGAAGAATTTAAGAAGCGTTAAGAGACCTTCCCAGCACAGAAGAATGATTTGCATTACATGAATACCTGCTATGCCAAGAAATCAGGTTTGTCAACAATGCAGAAGGATTTCTATAAACTTGCACACATATTGAAAGAAATAATGTTACAGTTTTTTCACACCTTCATTCATTTTAAGAAACCTGAAACCCGCTGCCATATTGTGGGCCAAGAATGTGGTGGAATTTGAAGTTTAACAACACCATCTGCCTTACCCTGTATTTCCAACAATATATTTTTTTAGCTATGAATTCATGATTTCTACAATTTCCATTATCTCCATTATCAAATGAGAGTGATTTGTAATTAGCATATAATCCAATATTATACTTTTTATTTTTGACAGCCCCCAGTTTGGCAATAATTCTTGATTCTGCTGTAACACAGTGCCTTGTTTTTTCAGTTTTCATAGTCTAGTGGCATGGGCACCACAGTTTCAGTTCATGAGTTGTCTTAAAAACACAGATTTGGATCTTAATTACAATGGTCAGGATGCTTAGGTTTTCACTGAAGAGAAGCTGAAATGCAGAAAGTTTATATAATGTCATCTGGCAGACTGTAGACCTTGTGAGGACAGAAGGAGGTCTTGAAAGAGGAGGGTATCAAAACTAGATTTTGGCAATATAGAAGATGTATTGTCCATGTAGTTCTGTCATAAGCTTTAAAAATACTCTTATTAAATAAGTTTTTCCTTCCTTAAGACCAGGTAATACACAAAGCGAGTAAGAATCCAGGGGTCAGAATCTTCTTCAGTTCTTAGTTATTCTCTATGAGCTTTTTTTTTTGACTTTTCTTCGTAAGATTCTCCGTACTCATTTACTCTGCTCTTATCCACAGGATAAAGCCTGGCAGAAAAAACCAAATCATTAGTTACATTACAGTCTCCTATCTGAAGGAATTCAGTAGTTCTGTGATGCTTAATTTTAAAAGTGAATTTCTTTGTCATCACATTCTCTATTCCCATTTGTGGCAAAACCGAACATCTTTAAAGATTTGTACAGACATATCAGCTTCTTCACAATATGACTTAACCAGTTGTCTCATAACAGGACCTCTTAAGAGCTGTATTAGCTGCCCTAAAGCTTGGCTGGAGTCTTTTCTCAAGCAATCCAGGATACCTCAAACTTGAAACCAGTGCCCAGCACCTATCAGAAGCTGCTGACCTCTTAACTTCTACAAAAATACCTCAGAAAGGGACCTATTTTGCTACATTTTGGTGCAATTATATAAAGCCCAAAATGAAGTCTGCAGTTAGCATTAATGATTAGTTAGATGTACATATCTCTATATTCTGGTACAATGTGAAGTTGGCTTAGAATCCTTGTTTGCTCCACATAAAAATGTTTATTCTTGGGAATAAGAATACACTTTCTGTAGCTTCACTATGAACAGTATTTCTTAAGTACTGCATATTAACTTTCTTCCCCATCTGATTTTAGTTACTTAAAGAATCTGAAACTTGACAGATACTTAACTTACAAGAGAACCTGATAACTTATGCTTGCAAACTAGATAAATAGAAAAGCAGATCAGGGCAGTCCCCCATGAGACAACACCCTTCACTACTGCCCTGCAGAGCAACTTGGAGAGCATGCTTCAGACACTGAGCACATGGAGATGTGGCCCTCAGCAAGGCTTAGAAGCCCAGAACTCCTAAGTGGTTTTGTGAATAAAAGCTTAGGATTTTCTCTCCTTCCCCTTATCTCAGGTATTTATGTCTCAGGTTTGATTTGTGGTTGGTTTTTGGTTTGTGGTTTTTTTTTTTTTTTTTGGTTGTGTTTTTGCTTGTTTGGGTTTTTTTGTTTGTTTGTTTTTTGTTTGGTTGGGGCTTTTGTTGGTTTTGTTTGTTTTGTTGTTTTTTCTTTTTTTTTTGTAACTTCCAAATCTGGTGAAAAGAAGGCTGTTTTGGGGAGGGAAAAGGGGTTACTGACAAAAATTCTGAGTACTGTGAGAAGGGGAATTTTTTGACTACTCTGTTTCATGTCCAGGATTACTGTCAGTTATGGGAAAATGCTTCTGTCCCTCTTATTTGTATTGAGATCTCCTTTGCAGGGTGCCCTGCTCACCATTCCCTTCACTAGGCATATACATAACTACCATTATCCAGACCATACTACACTACACATTATTATAGTATAAAACTTCTACTTCAAGTCTATCCCAATCTATAGTTCTTTACAGCAACAAGACCACAACCTTCTAATAGCATTGCAAAAACTGTGATGAACATTAAAGGAAGTCATACCATCTTTGGTAGAGATAGACCAGGAACACAACATCATCTCTAAAGCACGCCAGCCTATGAGATGTTGGCATAGTGATGATAAAAGCAAATATATCATCAATAAAGGTGTTGAATGCCTACAAATTAAAGAAAAGTATGCTTCAGTTGGCTGTGAAGAAAGGAAGTCATCAGTCATACAAAGTTACAAGCTTCCTATGTTTTTCTGCAGGAACACAGACTTCTTCCATATTTATAACAACACTTAAAGGTTATGCTGCAAAACTAATTAATGCAAACTTTAAAATGCATTCTTTTAATGAAGACCATGCTGTCTACTACAGACTACAAGTTATAAGTAAAAAGGAAGTAGGACTGTTTCAGGTAAGTCAGAGTATTTTTATGGGAGGGGAAAAACACAGACTCAATTTCAGAGAAATCTTCAAAAGAAACTGGAAAAACCCCCACACTTTTGTTCATTCATTACTCAAATGACAAGACTTACAAAATGTCATTTCACTTTCATTTTCTGCAGAAATTTGTGTAAAAATTGTTCATTTATTGCTCTTAAGAAGATTAACTTGATAGCCTTGGAAAGACTTCAACATATTTTCAGTGCTTTTCTGGAAGTAACCATGTCTTGAATAAGGGATGGATAATTTTCTACATCATTTCCAATCAATTAGACATACTATAGGCTCTATTTCTGCAGCAATAATGAAAGGTAAATTAACAGAAAGGCAACTCCTCTGGATCTGGCTCTTGCCTAGAGGGAGACTGCACACATCAACTCTTACAGTGCACCAGCTCTAGTACTTGAAAAATAAAATGTTCCAACTCACTAAAAACATCAGGAAACAAATTCAGCAAAGAATATTCACTGTCGGGTTAACAAAGTGAGTCAGTAACGTGGCTCCTTTCAGTTTTAGCAAGCTGTACGTTAATCCATACCATACGAAGGGGGCAAGTGATGTAAGCACAGGATTTACTCTACAAAATGAACCAACGTTTATATGATAGAACAAAACACCAGCAGCAAATGAGGGTGTTGGACAGGAGAGAGGTCTGATTAGTTACAACAGGAGAGCTCTTTCTGTCAGGTCAAAGCAAATCCATTGATCTGAAGTGACTGAGGAATATGGATGGCACTTCTCAACCCTATGAAAAGGTTTGTCATGGAGCAAAAATAAAAACCTTGGCAAGCTGGAAAAGACAGCCTTTCCAAGTCAACACTCAAGTGAGTGATCCTACAATGACGAAGGGAAGAAAAAGCTACATGCTCCGTCCTTCAGGCACACAGGCAGTCTTCATAAGCCACTGCAAATGAGTGCACCAAGGCAGCCCATCCAGTAGTGTTTAGACTGGATAATTTTTTTTTGAGATTACGTCACTTGAAGGTACTCCTCATAAATGTATGAAGGGCATAAACATAAAACCCACAGAAACTGAAAAGTCAGGGTTCAAATTAAGGAAAGATGATCACAGATGAGCCCTCAGACTCTTCTTTCCACTTGAAGCGCATAAGAGAGCAAGCAACTTAAAACAGCCATTAAAAAAAGTAAATTACTCCCTCCAAAGCTCACTAAATTAAACATAACTGAAAACAAAATAGATTTCTTTATCCATACACACAAGCCTTTGTTGTGGGTAGCCTATGGCATCTAAACAGGAACCATAAATACTCTGTAAGAAAAGGCTATTCAGCAAGGTTGTACTGCTTAAAAGGTTACTTGCTTGAATAACCTCCCCTTGTTGTTTATTTAACTGCTGGTGTCTCTGCTCAGTTATTATCTTTGGTGAAGTAAAATTGAGAAACTATTTCACTAATATACCTTCTGCTCCCTCCCTTTAAGAAACATGCTGATTTGCCTAGTATATGCCTGAAATACTACGTTTATTGTTATTTTTGTCTCTATTTCCACATCAAACACCATTTATTTGCTATTCTGCTACCAGCTACATTTCAATCTGTTTTCATAGATGCACCCTGGTTCCTTAAAACATTAAGGCAGCAGAAAGTTGGACTGTTGCTATAGGCTCATAGAAATGGAAAAGCCTTTAAAGTCTCTTTAGATGTATACATTTTAGTTCTTTTGTCCCAAATCTTCTGTTCAGAACTGGATACCATTTCTTAAGCAGTTTTTAAACTGCTCCTTTTAACTGTTCCTTTTAAAGTACTGATGTTCTGGAGAATTGTAATATAGCAGCACAAAGGAAAAATGAAAGCATTTGTGAATGGAAGCACAAGTAAAAAGGGTACATGTTGATGGCATCAGGGTCTTGATGAGCCCAGCACATCCAGCCAAGGTTTCTCAGGACACAATGATCAGGAAAACAAAGCACAGTACAAAAATCCTGATGACCGAGATTGGTGGGAACTGATAGAGTCAAAATACTATCAGCTCTTTAGGGGTACAAGAACAAAACTAGCATACAGTTGCAAATTGAGGGAGAACATAGTAGACATAGCAACTTGACAGTGGGTGTCCCTTGCTATCCGTATCAGCACAAGGAATCCTGACTGGGATACCAGGGTCCATCATCTTGGTGCTTGAATACTATACAAACCACTTGGACACACAAGTGGGTGCTTGTGGATATACAGCCATCAAAGGATTAGTGAGTTGATTTTGTTTTCAAATAAACTCACCTTCCCCTCCAAGGTCTGCTACTGAGCTTGACTGCAGCACTGCATCATTTCCTACCAGGGCAGTCTAGGCAGTGAGGACACCACAATGCAGCCCCTCTTCCCCCATGGAACAACTCCCCTCACACAGGGTTTGCCCAGAAGCTCAAAATTACCACCCTAGCACAGAACAGTGTGTACATTACTTCAGCCTGTGGTAGCTCCTGGAACCTGCCAAAATAAGGTCTTTAAGCATTCCTAACTGTTTCTTGAGAACTATCCCTTGTCAGTGATGCATCGACATCTTCTTAAAATAATGCATTTAACTGAGACTGACAAATTTATCTGCAGGACCAACATCTGCACTCATGCAAGACAGCTGACAGTACAAAAAGCAGTATTTTAAAAACTAGGATGCAAGTATTCTCATTATATGGAAGTCATTATGAAAAATGAAAGTCAGTGTTTTTTTTTTTAAGGACAGCTGCAAACAAGTTTAGTTCTTTAAAAAAAGTATGCCATCCTTCAGCTATTTATTATTAGCCTGCTTCTGACAGAAAATAATTTTCAAAATGACCCCAACTTTAAATGAGAGCTTTACTCACTTTGTATGTGAAAGCCTTCCATGGTAAGTGTGCAACAGATTTCATCTAGAAATAAAAAATACCAACTTGTAAAAAAGTCTGCAAGAAGAGACTAGATAAGTAGACTTTTATCACTTTTCAATCTTACCTTGTAGTTTACAAATAGTTGGGGCAGCATAAACAGGAATCCAAAAGCATACACTCCTGAAGAGAAAGTATGGAAAACAAACAAATGCACAGATGTACATCACACAACTATATTTGCAAAGTTAGTGATTTGCACTCATTTTTTCCTGAAGAGAGAAGATGCATCTAATTCTTTTGTTCACTTTGGGTTGATTCTTCTCCCTTTTTAAATCACTGTGATAGTTTAATAAGAAGTTATTGCTCCGTATTACATGGATCCAAATGACAGCAGTTAATATTCTACTTTTGAGTCTGGCCTTCATTTGAAGAAATATGAATAGAAAAAAGAATAGAAGGGACTCACCATTGACAAAACTGTTAATCAACCAGGAGTACCAGCTGCAAACAAAGAAGAGAGTACAGTTATATTTCTCTTCAGCCAAAATTATAACACATCCTCTACACGACTGTACGCTGACTACTCCAAGAAAAGGCTATGTTAAAAATTACTTCGTGCAAGAACTAAATACCTCACATCTTCCTTGGATTAGGAGGGGTTCCAGAGAAGGTACTTTAAGCAAAGGATGCTTATTAGTCCATACAACAAGTTTTGAGAGGTTTCTCACCTGTTTTTATTCTTTTACAGACTATTCTAAGACTTCTGTGTTGATAATCAGATAACTAACATGAGATAATACCGTGCACTGAACTCTGACTCTATTAAAACCTGCGAAGATAACACTGCATTCTAAATATTAAAGAGACACTTAATATGGCACAGTAAGGGCTTGTCAGATTTCAAACAACAAATACCATTCAGTGCAAACCATGACAGTAGGTACTTAAAAAAAAAGGAAATAAAGAATCTACACTTTTCCCTCCTTGCATCTAATAACCCTCCCAGATGTTCAATGGAGCACAATCTTAACGAAATAATGGTAGTGCTACAGAAGATCCAATTCCATACTTCTGCTTGCAATCCTGAGAACAGCTAGTGACTGTTATGCTCTAGTTACATCATTTAAAATTAAACTTGCACTGTTGTGTTACTGACACATTAATAGCAACATTACAGTTGTAGCAGTATTTCAGTAATCCACAAGCATTTAAAGAATTAATCAGAAAATACCTCCAAGATTAAAGGATAATTTACTGCCTAGATTACTTGTCACATTTCCTTCCTGATTTAACAACGGCAAGAATTCTATTATATGAATTGTTTTCACTTCCTTAAGCTGCAGCTCATAAAACATCTGGAATATAGTATTTTGGAATACTGAACAAATTTAAGAATTTTGTCAGAAAAACAGAATTTTAAATGCTGTGTATTTGTTAGCTGCTTACCAAGGCAAAAACCTTTTGAAAAAAATTGCTTTTCTAATAGCCCAGAAAATGCCCCAGTTTCTAGTAGGAGTGTTATGGCTCATGTATGCAGCAACAGCTTAAAATAGCATTATGAAGAACTACTACTGCTCGTTTTCTCCCATCCCATCTGGACCAACGAACTATAAAAAAAATGCCTACATGGCCATCACCATGCTTGTGTCTACAGACTTCTCCTACAACAAAGTCTCATGGCTGCACACTTGCTTGCATCTCTCCAACACAAAATGAACTAGCTATTTTGAGTGCAAGGGGACAAGGGTTTCACTTGTTCATGAAATATTGAGTATCCAGCTCTTGCTGAAGTACTACTGTGTTGCAGGAAGTCTATGGCTCTAAAGGAATAAAGAGCCCTTTCTCAAAAATGCTTTTGCTTGCTTGCCACCCTAGCTATCATATTTAGGAACAGAGAAGCCTCTTGTTCAAAGCAAGTAATTTTGTGAAAGTTTTTGCTTCTCTCTGCTATTGGACAGGTTCAATCACTGAATTCCTTTCACCTCTCCTATCACCAATTGGTCCTCTGAACATCAACGGCAGCTTTGTTCCTCCTCTTCTGATTGACAGCTTGCTCATGTATGCAAGCTATTACTAAAGTAATATCAGGTTACCTGTGAAATACAACAGCCAGTTGCTTACAGGATGTTAAAAAACCCTCTAGACTCTTCAGCTTTAGATAGACAGAACAAGGAAGTTTCCAGTTCCTGGCTTATGAATCAAACAACCAATTTCCATAACCATGTAGAAAAAATGGGGAATGTTTCAATTCCATATAAGATTATTTATAGAGTTACAGTACCTTTTGTATTTGACATTCAGCAAGGAGTAACCTGCACCTCCAATACACAGTGGATAGAGCAAATATGACAAGTATTTCATAGCCTAATAGACAAGGAAAATACGTTTATTAGTTCACATTTTATACACAGCACATTTTTCTTGGCATTAAATAGAAGACAGCCACATAATTTTTTCCTGAAAATCTTCTTCTGTTCCTAATTGTTTGCTATCATTTCCACTATGCTTCCAGTTCTAGTGGTGGTGGTGAAAATTCCAAAGCCCAGTTCGGACAAGCAATCACCTTAGAGCGTAGGCACCAAGAGACAGCACAAAGATCAGCATCTAAAAGTAGCTCCCTACTTAACACCAATGTTGTCACCTATGCCTAACTCCTTTCACAAATCAGGAACCACATGAACTTTTCTTCAGTAAAAGTAAGAAGTACAAATAACAAGTACAAATATCAGCTTTCAAATTTGTGAGTGATAACTCTTTCAGACCTCTCTTCATCTAAATCACTTGCAATTCTGCTTCTCAGAGCAAGGCTTCAACCAGATTCAACAACCAAAAGAACTATTTCACTGTTTCCTTTCATAAATTATCAGAATGAATCTTCACTATCTGATCATCTACACAATGATGATCAACTTGACAACTATGAGAACATGGAAAATACATTTGTAGAAAAAAAGAGCAAAACAAGTCAATCAACAGGTCACATATACAGACTTTGTAGATCTGTAGACATAGGATTCCCTCTTACCTGGGCATCATATTCCTCTGTTTTCTTTTCAGAGTCATTGTATGCACCAAACTGCAATACATATAAAAACCATAATCAAGTCAGAACACAGGGGGAAAGATTTGCTGTCCAACTCCCTACATTAAGCAGGTAACAAAGCTTTTGTAAGCTTCCATATAGGAGAGTCAAACATTTGTCCTGTGCAGCCTTCTAAATACAGGCAAAAAGATTAACCTTCCACCTCATATTTTACACCAAACTTCCAGGACTTCTTTGCTTAGAAAAATGCTGCTGAGACAGCAGAATTCACAAAGCAAAAGCAAAGTCAAGTAGCTAAAAATCTGTCAGATAAAGGAAGCATTTATTAAAAACCATAACCATTAAGAGGCCAGTTATGGATTATCCCCACACGTCCAGAAATTCTGCATGCTTAAGCACAGTTCCTTGATTACTGACACAGGAACAAGCAGAGCCATCAGTCAGTCCAGACACATAGACTTCAAGCAGCACAAAACTCCAGCACTTCTTGTGAAGAAAACACTGAAGATTAGACAACTGTTTCTCCTACCCACAACACAAACTTTCAATGTAGACTGAACTTTGCGACTGCATGTTCTGCAGTCTCAGCACTCATTTCTATCCAGAAGAATCATCAAAGAGTGTACTGTCCCCAGAACATGTCACATCTTCTGTTAGTTCCACAATGGAGAAGTTACACCTACAGGTTCATGAAAAAGCCAGTTTCTTATTTCAAAACATGATGTCACTTAAGAGTGCCTTTCCAACACAGTGGCAGCAGCACAGTCCCACCTATTAAGATTTAGCAGGACTGACAGAGAAGTTCTGAAGTTTCTTGCACCATAAATATACACAAATAGCTGTTTTTTTCTAAAGAACTCAAAGAAAGTAATGGGTTTGAAAATGCTCATCCTGCTATTGGATTAAGCCATTCATAAACAGATGTACACAGGAAACTTCTATAATTAAAAAAAAAAATCTTGACTTCACTAAAAGTCAAGTTGCACAGTAACCTGAAAACAGATGGATGATTCAAGAGTGTAATCATTAACAGGGCAATGTCTACTATACCTGAAATTTAGGTCTCAAACCTTGCCATCTGATTGTCATTTTCAAGGCTTTCTTCACTTTCCAGAGCTGTGATTAGCAAAAACAAAATGTGCACATAAAAGATTATACAAAGGAACGCCAGGATTCAGATAATTACAATCAAGATTCCAGAATACCAGAAAATTTTAAGCACCCATTGCATAAAGCAGTAGCAGCCTGATTGCAGCACACACTGCCTGTGTCTACACAAACCAAATGCTGTGTCATCAAACAAGTACAATGTTGTGAGCCTGTACTATTAAGTCTCTTTATCAGATGATATACTTTAAGTGAAGTAATTTAGACCTTCCAGGATATCTGGACTGCAGTGCCTAGGTGAGGTTAGCACCAACATGCACCCCAGGTCAGGCATTTAGAAAATTCCGCAGCAGTCACCTGCCAAGCAAGTTTTTACATGCCTTCAATGAAGGTGCCTCAGAACTCCTGATTAGGTTGGTGCTTACATGGCCATTACATTTCAGCAGTGGACTACAACCAAAAATCAGTGAATCCACTGAATTATTTGGTTAATTACTGTACAGCTGTAACAGCCTGACCCTAATGTAAACAAAAAGTTTCAGTTCACCTGAAAATTTACTCACGTACCCACACTGCTATACAGATTCGACAACTTAGGCAATGCAGCTCCCCAGGAGAGCTACACCCCATGAAGCTAACCCATGAAGATTTTTGTCGACAAGGTTCATTTGTTTAGTTTTAGATAAACCAATATTCTCTTCTCACCCACCATATATTCCAAACAAAAATAAAGGGGAATAGGGTACAGACGATCCTTTACTGTTATCTTTGATGCAAGAGAGAAAATTACTTCTTACAGCATCAATGTCACTATTAGTACTGCATGAGAAACAGGAGTCAAGAACAAGTTGTGAAGAAGTTCTTCCTAGCAGACAAATTCCTCTGAGACGTACTGTCCGTATGATTGCTGTCACTCTGAGACAATTGTGCTACCTGCAAACCACTGACTAGATGAGGACTTGAGGAATCATGCACACAGGCAGCAGTCTCCTCCTTTTCCTCCTTCCCCCATCACCTCAGTCCCGGCACTGTCTGTGGGTGCACAGCCTGCTCTTTCACAATGCTTCCATGCAGGCTTGTTGACATGGTTGTACTTGCTTGGCCAGGAGTGAGGCCTACCAGATGATATGATAGGTAGAACCTCAGCATCACTCTGTGTTTGGTTTCTACAGTATCAGCTGGGCCATCCCAGAGAAAACTGATACTTCCAGTTTAGTTATTTGATCAAGGGACACAATCTCCTCTGCCACTGATAGCCAAGGACATGCAAGCTACAGCAGAATTTTCCAGTAATGAGTTTAGCATTCTTTTTCTACTATAAACTATGGATGTTGCTGCAAATACTGGTATCTGGTGCTACAGCTTTAAGAACTCACCTCAATCACTGCACCAATGCCTGCGGGGATCAGCACCAATAAACTTGTTTGTTCATCCAAAAGGAAAAGAAATATTACCACAGTACTAAAGCACCGCCAAAGCACTAGACAGAAAAAATGAAAATGGAAGCCTATTAATATTTAAATGAACAGCTGAGATGACAGAAGACTGATGGCCTATTTAGTGTAATTCTGTCTTACACAGTTTAAGCATGAATTTATTTTGTGCACTTCTTGATATCTCTAGTAGTCCTAAAAACAGCCAGTGATCTCCGGACAAACAGGGAACAAAAACATTTTATGCAATCTTTATCACAGGAGATGAAAGAAAATTGGAACATTTAATGAAGACTTCTGTACTTCAGCTATTCAGCAATGTGCACTATTAGGAACTACATGGACATGATTCTTGTCACCAGGAAGCTGAAAGGCTGTGAGACAATATAATGTCAGTCTTTGAAACTCATCTATTGTTTGTAAATGTTAAGTCTTTTCAATTTGACTTTACTGAGTTTTGAAACTGGCAATTGACACTTATTTCTGAAATTCCATGGACCATTTTGAATTTTTATGAACTTCTTGGCATACACATGCCAACAGCAGTACCACTGCTTTAAAAAAACAAATGCACTCTCATAAAAATGTTACATCGATTTTCTACATGAGAAAAACATGTTGTTCATCATAAATTAGCATGCCTTTTTTCCCCCTGGTATTGATATTCCTGATATGTTTTAATCCATCCGTAAATATGACAGAATTAGGGATAGTCTCAGAGGTGAAGTGACTCCAGGTTTGTAATTTTGCTTTATAATAAAAATTGGAAAAAATCTACTGGAAAAACCTTCATCTGTTTCTAGGAAGGCTTGGCAGGATGTCAGATCACTGCGCTTCTCTCATCTTTCTGATACACAAATCAAATCAACCCTCCCATGCTCTCCCCCTTCCCCCACCCCAGGAGCCTCTATTGCTCCTGTTTACATCAGAGCCCAAATCAGGCAAGAGCATTACACTACAGCACCTTCCACCCACAAGTATTTTGGAACCTGTAGTCATCTACAAGGAACACAAGGGACATGCAGAACAGCATTACCCATGAAAGCACATTCTCTCCACCCACAGAACTTCTTCTGGTCTTCATTCTTTTCTCAAAGTCTTTCTCTGTTCCTTCAGCAAGGAAAACGTGGTAACTGACTCAATATTAATCTAATTCCCAATTCCGAGACAGTCAAACCTCAGAAGTGACACAAGCGCTCAAGTGATACCTGAGCACAGAACCAAGACAGTTAGAACCACCTAACTGTGTAGACTGTCAGCCATCTCTTCTTCATACACAAAACCATCTCATTTTGCTATCTCTGTGAACCTATGAAGTGTCAACTTGGAGCAAGACTGAAAACACACATCATAAAATAGACAGTGCATAGACAACACTTTGCATTCTAGCCCATACCTGCTTTTGTAGACATCCCAATCATGCTCTTCTTTTTCTTCCAAAAACTGATGTCATTTTTAAATGCAAGGAAATCAAAGAGAAGCTGCAAATAGGAAGAAACATACTCATTTGCTTGAAACACACACTAATTAGAGACTGAAAATGTTAACAATGCATTCAACATGTTATTAAAAACCCCCGTTTCAGAAGCTACACAAATGAAAATTAAGATTCACAAATAAAAGCTAAAAAGAAAAGCTGTTTTAGAAGCCCAGGCTCTAAAAGCAGTACAAAATGACAGGATGAATTTCAAATACTGCTACCATTGCAATGCTGTACAAATCACCATCCTGTGAAGAAAGTCAGGGACCCAATACAGGGTAACTCATCATAGAGGGTGAAGAACGAAGATCCTGAGGAACCACACACCTCCTTGAGAGACCAGGGGAAGGCACACTAAATTAGACTGAAAATGCTCTGTATTGGATTGATAGTTAATTTAGGTTTGGATAATACCAAAGCTTTTGAAAAAAAATCCTACAATATAATAAGCCAGGTTTCCTCTGTCAACCTATACTTCCAGGACCTTTTAGAATTCAATTTATTTTTAGGAAGCTTCTTCATTTTCTTCAGTATTTTCATTCAGTATATTTTTCAGTATTTCCTTTACGCACGCAGTGTCCAAAAAAAATTCGAACACAGATTCCAAAAATTCTCTAGGGTCCATGGATTTTAATGAAAAAGTTTTCAGTTGTTTTTGTGGGATTTGTTTGTTTGTTTATGGGAAGAGGTTGTTGGGGTTTTTTGTGCATCATTGGGAAAATGATGCACAGAAGAAAAAAGTATCAGAAAAGCTTGTCCCAGTCTACAGATACCTTGCAACATGATAAACAAAGTGGAAAAATTAAATTATTATGTCATGGAAGTCTAAGGCTTTCCAATCAAATTAACTGTATGTAATGTAAGTATAAAGACACATAACATTCCAGGCAGGTTCTTCTCTTTCCCAGAGTATGGGAATTGTGTTGAGTGTAATTGCAGATTACAAAAATGTTCACAGTGTCTAAAACCAAGATTCAAATTTAAGCCAATGCTAAGAAAGAGACAAACAACAACAACATATAACCATGAGTGCTCCACACTTTACAGTAACATTTTTGGAAGCCATTTATTTCAGCTGATCTAAATTTCTGCAGGGATTAGAAGTCAGAGATTCAAACCCTAGTACAGGTGTCCCAGCTACGCCACTGCAGTGGTAAACCTTGTGAGAAGACAGCAAAATTTAAACCAATGTTGACAGGCATATTAATTCTACGGGCTTTGGTTCAACTACAATGTAAAAAAGTGATAATGAAGGTAATGTTTCATATTTCAGTCAAAACTGTTGGTTTCTATATAATTATCTCAAATTTCTGCCTTATTTTTCATATTAACTCTGTATTGGAAATACAGCTGACTTGTACCAGAAAATGCTTCCATTGTGAAATTGCTATTTTCAAGAACAACTCTTAATAAATAAAACACCTGAAAGACAGACACACACCTCCCCTTTCTTTTTTCATATTACATACTTCCCAAAAACTAAAACCACTTACATGGAATGCTGCTACGAAGAATGTCAAAGCCAGAAAGTACAAGTTAGTATCAACAAAAATTCCTTTTACTTCATCTGCGTCCTTTTCTGAAAACCCTATGAAAAAGAACAAGTCACTGTGCAAGAAGTACTAGACAGATCATTGCTGTTATGCTCAAGTCCAATATGAAAGGAATCTTACGTCACCTGCACAAGTTTTGTTAAGGAATCATAAATCCAAAACATGATGGAAGCTTTATTGGTAAAATCCTAATCTACCCATATTTTGGCAAGTTATATGGCTTGCCATAAACAAAACCTATCAGTTACAAGACTTTAACTTATATAATTACAATGCGTTTTGTAATGTGCCTGTAACATGCTGTGTAATTACAGCCTAGGCTGAACACCTGACAGACAAATGGCAAGATACAGGAAATCATTTTGGCCTGAGCGGGAAGTAAAAAAAAAATAGTTTTTCAAATTGGCCTCTGAACTTTAGTTTGATAGACAAGAAGAGTGAGCTTCACATCAAAAGCTGAAAAATGAGAAAAGGACTACACTGTAAAGCACAACAAAAGGCAGTGAGAAATATGGTCACAGATGCAATACTATGATTGAAGTCTACAGTTCTCAGAAAATACACAATGCTGCGTTTATGGCAATGGTGCTCGAGTTCAGCATCAGCTTACTTTGCCATCACATCAACAACGTGGCCATTTGCAAGTGATTTTGGAGTTTTGCTACAAATCTAAGGTGACTGTTCCAGAAAATACTCCAACAAGAAAATTTCAAACCTTATGTTTCACTATCTATATACTTATGGGGAACAAACAGCATCTTAGACAGGCTTTTTTTCCAGGCAGAGGAGGTACTCCTGGGATGAGAGGTCTTGATATTTGTGTCTTTCACGAGACAACTGAGGCATGGAACATGAAAATTTCAACTCTGAGGACGCTTACAAAAAATTATGGAGAAGTGATGGTGGACAAAGGCCCTACACAAACTCTGAGCAAGCAATTACTTGATTCTTTCAAGACAGTTATGTTTAGCAGACATACTTGTAGCTTTAACATACATTAGCCTGAGCTAAGGAGAAGCAGTTGGATTTTACTTAGGATGGCCTGCCTGTATTTCACTGCAAATATACGGCTACCGTGAGCAGCTGTATATCCCTTGTATCAAAGCCTACGTACCACTGATCCAACTTTTCTGTTCCATGGACGACAGGGGAAACCCATGGTGAAAATGCTCTCCTTGATTATGTCCTCTTAGTCTTTTACAGAGTACTATTCAAATAAAATTCATTTTTAAAATGATTAATTCACCTCTGTATTCTTGTTCTCTACCACATGTCAACATGTATTTTTATCTCTAACTTAAGGTGAAACAACACAAGATTTGTAGCATTAAACCGCTTCACCAGCTATCCAGAAAAAGAAGTGTCATCTATGTACATAAAAGAAACAAACTGAGGGATTAGTTGTGGTTTCTTGGCCTGAAGTCATTAAAGGTAAGCGTACCAAATTGCTGGAGGGAGTACACAGCATCCTGCATGTGGATCCAAAATCGGAGTTTTCCAAGAGATATTTTGTCATATGACACTGTAAGAGGTAGCTCTGTTGTTGAACGATTTATAACCTGCATTTCAAAAAGACATAGTTTCATTTTAATAGCAGAAAAATGGCAAGAATTACTTCCATTCATTTTTTTTAAAATAAAGTGATTGCATCACACTGTAATTTAATCACACAATTTTAAGAACTCCGTTTGTTTTTTAAAGCGAGTAAGAACTTAGACTTCCATACCATACTTGAAGTCTTTGAGTTTTTTTCAAGAAATGTTACATTAGCAGCTTGTTCTGTTCAAGTTCCTATAGCAACCTCACTGTTCCTGTATATAAATGCCTCTGAGATGGCAGCATAAAGTGGGGAAAGTGTGCTTAAGATAATTCTTTTGACAGTTCTTCTCTGAATGTATATGCTAAGATTACCTAAACTAGACTTTTGTAAAAAAACCCCAAAACCTCAGCCAACAAACAAATTGTAGCCCAAAGGCCACAGTCAGAAATTTACTACATTGAGGCTGATTTTGAGAGAAATTGAAAGGACAGGGAAGCAAGATGATGCCACTAGCTCAGACTACTGAAAACACCACAGCTAAAGCTAAGTAAGGTAACTTTGGGATCTGGGGTATCACAAAAACTTTCTTCCTGCCCCCCAAAGAATAAATTTCAGCTAATCCTACTGTATCATCTATGTGTTACTTAAGATGGGAAAAAAAAGTCTTAAATTGCCTCAGCTCCTTCTGCATGACAGCTGTCCATATCCACCTCTCAAACAGGTTTAAAAAAAAAAAAAAAAGGAAAAAAAACCCTTGTCCTCTCAGATGTTAGAATACTCAGCAGCTACCTCAGTACAAGTTCAGGCAGTATGTTTCACATTTCCAAGGATAGCTCAGGACTACAGATGGGCAGACACTTTGCAAGAATTCAAGACCTACTGCTCCAGGCTCCTAATTACTCCCAATCACAATTCCCATCTCAGCCCTGCTACTCTACACTGCATCTCTTTCTACAGTAATTAGTTAGCTGACACCTAACTGAGGTGAACGGACTTCTGATTCTTGTGACACAGAACATAGTTTTAGGCTCCCCACCTATCAGTCAGATGTGAACTGAGGGCTACAGTCATTCTCCCATTCACTCTTTCCTCCAGTAAGTACAAACAAATCTCAATTTCACCACCCTCCCAAGACCCTGTAAGCTTTTCAGACAGCGGCAGAACATGCAGGCAAATGAGGGAGAGGAAGGGAACTTGAGAAAGTTTTATGAATACAGCAGAAAGAAAAGCCTGAGAAACTAGAAGAGTGTCAGGGATCTCTGGACTGAATGGAACAAAAACCAAAGTGTGGTTAGAGCTAACTGTAGAGAACACTGGGAAGATTCTACAGCTGTTTACCAAAAACTATATAAACATCTTCCAGACTGCTTCTCCTTTTCAAAGGATTCCTGTAATTCAATTAGTCTCATTTCAATTTCTCAGTCTATCAGACAGCATCAACATTTATGGGAGAAAGGGAAAAGAAATTTTATCTGTGGAGGATGAACAAGCAACAAAAATTTTGCAAATGTCTGGGTAAGCAGCATGTGGCAAGTGCAGTCACCACAGACAAAGAACTACTAGGGTGGAGTTAGGGGTAGCATAGAGAGAAAATCAGATTGCAGTAGAAGACAGAGATGGGAATCCTAAAATAAAGGTAATATTAGAAGAATTAATTCTTTCTCAACATTCAGCTAAAAGCCCACAAGTGGTGCCTCACAACCTCGATGTGTGACGGCTGCTAAGCCTTTGAAAGCTAGGAATGACCAAATCCCTGCAATACAACCTACTCTTGCAGTATGGCATCAGAGCATCACACGTTACTTCTAGCACTCTACTTGATCAATACTACAAAACAGTGCGCAAACACTGCAAATAAGTTCAGTGGTATGAATTTTAAAATTATCTCTATTAAATTCTGTGCAATCCCCAAAAACCCAGCATTGGTAAGCACATTTAAGAACGTGAGGAACACAATCTCTACACTGCAGTACTTACCACAGAAGACCTACATCTTGATCAAAATGAGAGTCAGTTGACAATCTATACAGCCCAGCATAAGCAGGAAAAATGCATCTTCAGCTCCAAGATTTTAGGTCAGGCATAGAAAACAGACACTGTCTGTGCCCCTATTTACAGTCAAACGTTAACCTGGCTCCATCAAAGCTGTACCACCTTCTTTCCTTACTCTTTCCTGCTCTTCACGTACCCCTCATTCTCTCGCAGAATGTTTACTACAGGACCACTCCTGCTGCAGGGCTTGAGAGCCATTTGACCAGTCACTACTGAGACATCACATAAACCACTGCTGAAGAGGAAGTTCGCTGCTCTTAGTGGAATAGTCTTTGCAGCACTTCCCAGGATCTTTAATGACTTTCTAAGGCAGTGAGTTACAACAGCATTAACTGTGACATGCATGACAACTGCAGGAATGTCATTAGTAATATGAGAATACCGAATTTATTTGTAAACAGGGTACATGACTTTGACCAGTTATTAGTTCACATGAATGTACGGAACTGGACTGGATGAGCTGTGATAAAACATAAAACAAAGGACAATGACTACTAATAGAGACATTACAGATGTGTATCTAAAGAAATACTGGACAAAACTATCTGCTATCAAGACTTGTAACAAATGTTCATGAGTTTATTTTGCTGTACAAATTTGGGGTGGAAGGGACACAAGTTTCTAAAGATTCTCACAAACAGTAAGTAACAAAATTCTTTGTCTGAGCTAAAGTAATGAATTGGAAAGACAATTTAGAAGGTTTATGGGAAGTTTACATCTTCCAAGGCTTCCATCTAGAAGATGGAGAATCCAGACATGCTCATTTAACAGTTTTGAGACATTCCCCAAGACTGCCGTTCTCAGTAACTCCCATTACCAAACTCCAGTCAGTGCAACTGAAAAGAACTGCAAAGCTTAACTAAGAGCTGCTCAGATCAACATGATTTAGATAGAGGTGACTGCCATGTGTAACCTATAGCAAAGGAACTGCATGATTTCCTACAAGAGAAGAGTTGGGCAAAAACTGAATACAGAAAATTCTACTTAAATTTATAAACTTTTTTTTTTTAACTGCTGGAGTGACTGAATATTAAAGCAGGCTGCCCATAGAGGCTGTGGCCTCTCCATCCTTAGATATAACCAAAACTCAACTGGAAAAGGTCGTGAGCAACTCACTCTATGCAATCCTACTCTGAGAAGGGGCATTGGACTAGCAATCTCCAAAAATCTCATCCAACTTCACCCTTCTGTAATTCCATTACTGAAGTTTCAAAGTCTTGATTTATTTGAGAGCACAAAATCATTGGACATACTGTAACACCAAACTTTCAGGTGCTCAAGTTACTCTAACATGATAGAGAGCAGCACCAAGAAATTTAACCACAAGTGAATTTTGAGGAAATAAGAGAATAGCTACTGATTTATCTCAAGTGTAGCTCCACTATCAGCTGTGGATATGTCAATATACTTATTTCCTTAGAAGGTATGAGAAGCTACTCTGGGATGCTAACAGAACTTCTTCATCTTAGGGAGTCAAACTACTGAGGAGACTGCTCCTGCCACTGCTGGTGCTACAGTGACGTCCTCCATATCCACCCAAAAGGCAGAAGCAATGGAATCCAAACATCTTTGGTGTAATAGAAGACAGCGCTTGACAGATACTTCTGCCAGAGGTCTCAAAACCCAGATGCAGCTTCTGCAGTTACCACAGTAAATCACATTAAGTTAAATGGTCACTGAGTCCTTTTGTGCATTTATACTTTTTCATTACAGCAAGCAACCTATGAGAAAATCTTAATTAAAACAACATTGAAGATAACTGTTAAAACTTTTAAATGTAATTAAAGGTATTCTATTACTCACCATCAAATCTTTCACTCTGTTGCTTAGCTGATCAATAAATAATATTGGAAGGTAATGCACTGTCTTCCCCAACTGAACCCTAGGATGTTTAAACATGGATTTTATGACTGTAGTGATCTAAAAAGAAAACTACTTTTATTCAAATTAGCACTCATTCATCACTTTCAGATCTACCCATGTAGAAATTTCCCACCACCTTTTCAGGCACATTTTCTTTTAACACAGAGCAAGAAATTAGCCACTAGCCTAGAATCAATCTTTCATTGAAAAATGTCTGTATTGAAATATTTTGCTTGTTTTTACTCTTCTGTAGAAAGACAGAATAACCAAATAAAAATACAAATGAAATTGGTTGTGATGATGCTGAAGCTTTTGCATGACCAAGGGAAATTTAAAAGGAAGGGAAGAAACATGCTAAAGTTTACTGCCATATATTTGTATCCTTCGTTTCAAATATGCCCCTTCTACTGGAACCATGACCTCTCCACCATCTCCCCCACTCCTCTGTGCCCAGCAGGACATCAATTACATGCTCTAGCCCACATAGGACCATGAAAGTGATGGCTGATGCACAAATGGGAAGGCCAGATACTACTGCAGGGAGCGTACAAGGAGCAGAAATCTTCTCTGCCATCTACACAAGCTCTCATTTGGATTGCTCTACCACCTCACCAACCTGCACGAATCCAGTTAAAACTTCCTAGCCTTCAAGCCCTCTATCAAATTGATTACCGTAAAGTTATTAGCAAATTATGGTCTACATGCAATTGCTTTGTCAGTATCTTAGAAAAGTATTTAGCCTAATGCCCCAACAGAGACAAATTCTCAATGTCTTCACTAGAAAGGCAGTCATCTACAGTGTGATGTTCTCAGTAGAAATCTAAGTAGCATAACGGAGATTTTTAAAGGCTGAAAGTTGAATTTTAGCTGTTGACAAAAGAAAGAAGTCTCTATGCATGCTAAGAAAGACTGCATAGTAAACACATAATGTGCAAGAGTAACACAGAAAAGCACTAAATTGAGGTTCAGAAATAGTGCTTGGTTATTTAACTGAAGTTATTTCTAAGCAATCACTATGATTAAAGCTAATGTTAGTGAAATTTCAGCAGGTTATTTAATATCCAAACTATTTTGCTGTATAATGCAGTAACAAAACAGCACCGATGCAAATCAACCAGAAAAAACATCCTCATTCATCAACCCCGTCCAACGACCCCTTCTTGTTGTCTTGGCTCTATTTTATGAGTTACTAAGTTTGTCTATTCTGGCTGGGAAGCTACCCCAGAACCCCGGGGTCTGCTGGTTAACCAACTACTTCTGGATTTAAGGGGGTACTTTTAGAGAAAGGCACTAACATACAGCAGCACAAGTCTACACAGCACTACTTATATGCTTGATACCGGAAGCGATAGAAGCCAGCTGTGAGCAGAAGCTACTGCCTGCACCCAGTGGCCTAAAAATCCATCCCTGTTTGTTAGTATTTTCTTGATGAAAATGACATCATGTAGGAACACACACTGTCAAAGTAAAATAAAGCCAATCGTAAAGGGAAAAAAAAAGTTATCACTGGATATCAGCTGTGCCTCTTCAGCACTTCCAGTTGGTACAGGTAACTTGTAGATGAAGGATAATTGGAAAGGGTCAAGGGATGGCAATTGCTCTGAAGGCCAGAAGGACAACTGGAGAACAAATGGGTTTCAAGCCTGCTGTAGCATTTTACCTGTATCTTTGCAGTGTTGCTTTACCTTACTATGATAACTCCACACAGAAAAAGTATTCTAAATTCTGAGCTGCCCAGGAACCAGGTATCTCCAAAAAGGTTTTCTAGTACATAATACCTTAGCAGCAATGTGCCAGTACGAAAATGCAAGCATTTTTGTCTCTAGGTGCCCATTTAAACATAAAATATGAGAGAAGGTCAGGGAGGATTTTTGAAGAAATGTGCCATAAGTTTATAATAACGTATCTGATGAAATTAAGTAATCAACTTACATTTTCATGTAACGGTGAACATCAGCAGGGAGGGATGAGCCATCAAACACAAAATCTTCCACCATGACATTTAAGGTTAGTCTTGACCTCCAGTGAGAGACAGGTTCATCTAGGGCATTGGTCTGTTTTTCCGCTTCAATTTGCTTTAAAAAAAGAATAAAAATACATACTGCTAACCAACACAAAATTTTGAATAGGGTAATATTGAATAGGGTAATAATCTAAGTCACAGAATCCAGGGAGTCATTAACAGTATTAAAAATCAGAAGCCCACTAAGAAACGCTTTACCTTAATTTTGACCAGATCAAAGTATTTTGCTCAAATACAAAAGAATGGATTATAAAGGCCCACCACAATCTGACACTGAAAAACTTCAGTGTCCACTTACAGCCTTGTTCATCAAGAAGGAATATTCACCTAATTAATCTGCATACCTTAGGAATGTGCATACTAATAAGAAAAAATCACTTTGCAAGCAGCACTGTACAGTAATCAGATGTTACTTCAAAACAGTCCAAAGGATGTGAATGATCCACCAAACATTATCTGTTTGTCTTCGTATCTTATTCTGCTATTTTACAACAGCAAAGCATATTATTTCACATGAATTCAATTCACTATAGAAAGCAGCACCATGCTATTACAAAGCAATACGGTATTTCTACAAAAAGCAATGAATCCTTGGAGCAATTATTGTTAACTAGGGAAGTATTTTAATAACTAGCCAGTGTTTTAAAGAGCTCTGCCTCTGCTCTGCTGAACAGTCTGCTATTAGCACAATAATCAAGAAGAGGATTTTGATTTTTTTTTTTCCATTGTATCATCATTACTTTAAAGATGCAAGCACAGCAGTTACTAACACTATAAGTGTCTATAAAAGAAATTACTTATTTTGCAGATGTTATTCTACAGATGGAACACACACCTACCTGTGTGGCTGATTCACCAGTGAGCAAATTAATCTCTTCTGGTTTGGGGACCATGTACGTGGTCAGAGGGCTTACTATATGCACCTGCTTACCATCATGCCATGGCAAAATGCCAGCATGATGAAGAAATACAAATGCATATAATGTGCCATTATTTCGGGTTTTCTTTGGTACAGAGACATTCACTGTCCTAAAATACAAAAAAAAATACATTATGAGATGACATAGCACATGCTGAAATATTTAGCGATTACTAAACATTTGGGTTGCCTGGAACACAACAATTACTTACGGCTAACATGTTCCATGGCTGGATGGGGACATTTTTTATACTCCAGTACCTCTCACAATATATGCATTCCAAAGTTTTACATCTTATGATAGTTTAACCTTTGTCCAGTTTATACTTTATTGCCCTAGATAACACAGGACTGCATCATCAATTCTTTTGTTGCTTTACTGATAGGTCACACAGCCAAAATTATGACAGCACTTGTTAAAAACAGCCTTCCAGGTGCTGAATATGTAGCACAGACCATATACGCGATACAAAGTTTAAAAAGAAAATCACGAAGTTTTGCCATGCATGTTGCATTAATAAAATATCATCTCAGCTATGGCACGTCAAGCACAGAACTCTAAACTGGAGCCCCAAACCATGAAGTCACTCCCCTTGTACTAGCCAAGGAACCACCCTACTTGCACCCTTGCATAATGCCTCCTCTATTCCTGTAGTCTTGCTCAGCTTATTCTGCTCTGAATATTGTCCACGGCTTAGCAGACCCCGTCCATAAAACAACTCTTATAAAGTTTGCCAGAGATGAAGTTTAATATGACCTAAACTGCAACCAACAAGTTCTTTATTCATAGAAAATGCAGAAAGTGAAAGAACCCAGGAGACTGCAGTAAGAGAGTCAAGAGTGAGGCAATTATTTTAAAAAAACAAACAAACAAAAAGTGAGGCAGCAAAGACGAAGAACAAAACAAGTAGTTCCAGCCATTTTAATTGTACAAAGCGCCTATGTGGACTGCACTGTTACACTAAGAAATTTCTTTAAGGGCACAATTTTGGCACCTCTATCTGTTCAGAAGATGCCCAAACCCTAAATTATCAGAAAATAAGGTTTTCTTGTGTGATTATTAGCAGAGAAACGGTTATGGAACAGCATGTTGCTAAAAGACAGGAAAGGAGAAAATGGTTTGACATCCAAGTCCTGTTCCAAGTCTGAAGCCACAGCAATTAAAAACAAAACATAACATGTGTAGCCAGTGTCCTACCCATGTGATTAGAAGCAAGTCTCAAGCATTCCCAAGCACATTTGTCTTTAGATTTTCTCAATGGAAGGAAATTTTTACTATTATAAGTAAGGCACACTTCTGCAAAACGTTTGCCTATATGGCTGAAAACAGCACGCTGACCCAAGCTAACCAACAGTGAAATCTACCTTGCTTCATGCATACTTCTGTCCATGTAACTCCTAGTTAGGATGCACACTTCAGAATTAAACAAAGAACTCTGATACCATGGATACCACTGGTTCAGATCCTTACCTTTCAAATTTGGACTCAATATCAAAATCCTCCACATTCAAAACGAGATCTATATTACTCTCAGCACCAATGCTTGACCGTGTGGTAGTATACACGCTTAACTGAAACCAAAACACAGCACAGAGAAATCAGAGTATGGAAATAAATTCATGCATCACTATGTTTACAGTACAGGTCTGTCTTTCAGCTTCACTAATTCCCCCAGTTGCAGGAAGGTCGTATACACAGCAAAAGAAAACAGTGTACTCAAAGAAAGTCTTTCAGCTCCTTTTGAGGGCAGAAACACAGCCACTAAATAAATTTTAATGGGATGACCTGTTCTGGAAGTTGAAGGAAGTTGAGCCATTTCACAGAATCAGAGAATTGTCAGGGCTGGAAAGGACCTCTGGAGATCACCTTGTCCAACACCCCTGCCAAGGCAGGGTCACCTAGAGCAGGTAATAGAGGGACACATTTAGGTGCATTCGGAATGTCTCCAGAGAGGGAGACTCCACAGTCTCCCTGGGCAGCCTGTACCAGTACTCTGCCACCCTCAACATAGAGCAGTTCTTCCTCACATCGAAGTGGAACTTCTTCTGTTTTAGTTTATGGCCATTACTCCTCATCCGGTCGCCGGTCACCACTTAAAAGAGTCTGGCACCATCCCCTTGGCACCCGCCCTCTGAGATATTTATATGAATTGATAAGATCCTTTCTCAGTCTTCTTGAGACTAAACAGGCCCAGCATTACTTCCGCAAGGCTGTTCTAACCGGGATGTGTATGACAGCAATAAAAACACCCAAGCCCTACCCGTGCACCAGCCAAGGGCGCTCTCCACAAGGCCCAGCACTACGAGAGGGCGTGAGAGCGGCTCGCCCGGGCGGGAGCAGAGACAGGGGGCAGAAGCGGGGGCAGAGGGCACGGACAGGGAGGAGGAGCCGAGGAGCCCGTGACATGGGCGATG
>VZTI01000467.1:805931-841609 GCA_013397865.1 Struthidea cinerea
CCCAGGGATGGTGACTCCAGCATCTCCCTGGGCAGCCCATTCCAACATCTAATCACCCTTTCTGTGAAGCCATTCCTCCTGAAGTACAACCTAACACCCCACGTGCAGCTTGAGACTTTGTCCTCTCATCCTGTTACCTGGGAGAAGAGACAGACCCCCACCTGGCTACACCCTCCTTTCCGGGAGTTGTAAGAATGATAAAGTCCCCCCTGAGCCTCCTTTTCTCCAGGATAAACACCCCCAGCTCCCGCAGCTGCTCCTTGCAGGACTTGTGCTCCTGACCCTTCACCAGCTTCACTGCCCTTCTCTGGACACACTCCAGCAGCTCAGTGTCCTTCCTGAACTGAGGGGCCCAGAACTGGACACGGAACGCGAGGTGACACCGCACCAGTGCTGAGTACAGGGGGACAGTCACTGCCCTGCTCCTGCTGGCCACACTATTGCTGGTGCAGGCCAGGGTGCCCTTGGCCTTCTTGGACACGTGGGCACACACTGGCTCATGTTCAGCCGGCTGTCAACCAGCAGCCCCAGGTAATAACAACAACAATAACAATAATTGTTGGAATAATAACAACAGTAAGAATAACAATAAAAATATCCTTAGGCAGTCTAACAAAAAATTACCTTTGATATGCAGGCACAGCCTGGAAGGTAGTGCAATATGATGAAAAAAGGCAGAGAAAGGGAAGGAGCAACATTTCAAGGCCAGGCTGGATGGGGTCCTGAGCAAACTGGTCTAGTGGAAGATGTCCATGCCCACAGCACAGGGATTGGAACTGGATGATCTTTAAGGTTCCTTCCAACACAAACCGTTCCTGCTCTACTCTGTGCTGGTGTGGTCTCACCTTGAGTCCAGCGTTCAGTTTTGGGCACCATAATACAAGAAAGACATCGAACTATTAGAAAGGATCCAAAGGAGGGCAACAAAGATGGTGAAAGGCCTTGAAGGGAAGCCAAATGAGGAGTGGCTGAGGTAGCTTGGTCTGTTCAGCCTGGAGGAGACTGAAGGGAGTCCTCATCACAGTCTACAACTTTCTCATGAGGGGAAGAGGAGGGGCAGGCACTGATCTCTTCTCTCTGGTGACCAGTGACAGGACCCGAGGGAATGGCCTGATGTTGCGTCAGGGGAGGTTTAGGTTGGATATCAGGAAAAGGTTCTTGACCCAAGAGGGTGGTTGGGCACTGGAACAGGCTCTGCAGGGGAGTGGTCACAGCACCAAGGCTGACAGAGCTCAAGAAGTGTTTGGACACTACTCTCAGGCACATGGTGTGACTCTTGGGGTGTCCTATGCAGGGCCAGGGGTTGGACTTGATGATCCTTGTGGGTCCCTTCCAACTCAGCATATTCTGTGATTCCGTGGACAGGAACAAACAGTGAAGGGTGGTGGCAGAACCCAGAGGAAGGGGAGGGTCTGGTGTCCCTTCATCAGCTGCGGAAGCAGCCCCTGGGCAGCACGACCGTCAAGCAGTCAGCCAGACTCTGCTCTCATAGGCCTGAGCTTCCAAATATTGTCCCTCAAGGGAGCTGGGAAGGCTCTTCCAGGCCCTGTGCTTGGATTGAAAAAGGACCATTTCTTGTGGTCCTTAGATGTCTGCTTGTGTGTGAGTCAGCCAGAAGAAAGTGATGATGTGAGTACTTACCTCAAGTACAGCTCAGCTGAGAGGCTTGGGCAGAGGGTTCTCAGGGGCAGAAGAGGCACAAGCATGGGTTACAGGTAACTGCCCCAGCAGCTCAGCAAGGGGGCACACCCAGGAGTTTCCTTGCAACACAGATGAGAGAAAACAGATGCTTGGGTAGGTGAACAGCATCCACGCCCATCCTGTTTTCAGCTGGCATAGACTTAATTTTCGTCCTAGTAGCTGGTACAGAGCTGTGTTTTGGGTTTAGCACGAGAATAATGTCGGTGGCACACTGATGTTTTTGTTGTTGCTCGGCAGTGCTTACCCCAAATAAAGGACTTCCAGTGTTCCATGGTCTGCCAGTGAGGAGGTGCACAAGAAGCTGGGAGGCAGCATGTCCAGGACGGCTGACCCGAACTGTCCAAAGGGATATTCTATACCACAGGACATCATGCTCAGTATATAAACTGGAGGGAGTTTCTGGGGGGGGCTGATCACTGCTCAATGAGGGGCTGGGCATTGGTCAGAGGGTAGAGGAAGCAGTTATGCTGAGCATGACTTGTTTCTCTTGGGTTTTATTCCTCTTTGTTGTCACCCTTTTCATTATTATTTTATCTTATTTTATTTCAACTATTAAACTGTTCTTATATCAACCCCCAGGGTTTCTTCCTTTTTTTCCTCAGTTCTCTTCCTCTTTCACTAGGGGGAAGTGAGCAAGCAGATGTGTGGTACTTAGTTGCCAGCTGAGGTTAACCACAACAACTCCATCACTTGAAATTACAGAATAACATTAAGAAAAACACTAAGAAGTGTTTCAAGTCCCTTGAAATCTTCCTACTATGCTGAATGTCTGTCACTTCCCTGGTGAGTTTCCCCAGTGTTTTGCTTTTGTTCTTGATACTGTTCATATTAATGGTTCAGCTTACACCCATTGGACCTCAGAGGCTGCCTTTTTTCCATCATCAATTTCTAAGGTATATAGGTGTCTTGAGTGTTGGGTCCCTTCTTGTCTGTTTCCTGGATAAAAAAATGTAGCCAGAGCTACTTCAGTCTAATTTAGACAGACTTATTCTCCGGAATTCTGGAGTGCCTTTTCTGAATATTTTTTGACCTTTCAATATTCTTCTTTAAGCACACAAAATAAAACTGGAGTCAATATCACTGTCACAGAGGGATATTGTCTTTCTCTTTTTTTTTCACCCCTCCCTCCCCCTTTAAACCCCTGTATTTCATGCTCCCAGTTGTCAGGTAAACAACACTTTTCCTACACACACTGGCACAGAGAACACACATCAACAAAGCATGCTGAAACATATACAGACTCAGTCTTACAATTATGGTTTGTAGCCTTTCCCTTATTGTAAACTCTGTTGTTTATAAAAAAAATAATAAAAAAAAAATCCAGAGGAAACAAAGTATTTTTTGTTTCATTTTTAATTTGGCTTCACGCTGAAAATTCAATTTACAAGCCATTCATGAGGAAAATGTCCAGTTGGGCAGAATGAGCCATGATTGTGTAACTGCACTCAACACTTGTAATGTATCATTTAGGTCCCTTTCAGTAAATCATCTTACGCCTTCTGTAGCACAGTTTAAGCACCTACATCATATGCTCACTTCATCACACCCTATAGTCCATTTTAACCTATCAGACAAGTAACAAGAGAAGAATGCTCGAATTGAGGTATTTCCTTTAAAAATTTACTGATCACTGGCATTCAGAGGTAATGTTAAATCATATAGTTTTAAACATTGAAAAAATGTACAAAACCAAGTTAATTTTTAAAAAATATTATCCTTAGTCTTCCATGCATGTTAATAAAAAATATAAAAATCAAATTTGTAACACTGAAGCTATACTTTTTGTTCTGCAAAAGTATTTCCACAATTGGAGCCACAAGGTATGGTCATCTTTAGTACATTACTTGTTTTTGCTCTTCATTTTATGAAGTATAGTCAGTTCAGTGCAAAGGTAATAGTCTATGTACACATATAATTGGAGCCACATGAGGGAAATTTACAGCAGAAAATATGCATTCAGATCATTATAATCCAGTAGCACTACATATTGTTACAGATTTACACTGCTCATCCAAGGGCTCTTATAATAAAAAGCTTTTTTTTTTCTTTAAACACACCAGGTCTGTTTAAGCAGCCTTGAAGTCAACAACAGAAGTTGTACCACTGATGGAACAACCACCTTGTGATACCTCACAAGTGAGTCCCTACAAAACAGATTCCTGCTCTGTCAACACAGGTTTCCAGCTAAAAGCATCCTTTTCATGGCAGTGCCTAACTTGGATTCAGTAGCAGTACAAGAAAATTCCAAAATGTGATCATTTCAGTGTTAACTTTTTCGGTTTTGCATTTGAAGTTTCAAGTGTGTTCAAAATGACAGCTATCTTTTTTTTCCCCAAAATATAAAAATGATATTCTCAATGCAAGTTCAACAATAGAGATCAAAATTATTTTTTTTCTGAGTTATTTCACAGCTTGTTGATTACTCAATTTTATTTTTCCAAAAAAGATGAACTAGTACCTGTGATCAAATTAGAAATGTATCACACACCTGGAGAGGTGCTGGGAATTACAAAAAGGTTTAGAAAGTGGTCCCATTGAACAGATGTCAAATTCAGCACAACGCTGCAACACTGAAATAGTATAGTACATAATACAAGGTTAGCTGATGCTTACTCTTGGTCCTCTTCCAGGAAACAAAGTCTATCACTTCTAAAGAAATTTAGTTCTGACTTCTATTTCTAACATTGCTGATTTACATGGACTCTTAATACCCTTAGAGCAATCCGAAAAAGCAATATAAACAAATCACCAAACACAAACAACTATAGAGACAAGCAGCTGCAATGGTTTTGCTTTTTGTCTAAGTATATACAATTGCTAAGGAGACATGTTTAACTTAAAGGAATTCTAATTCACATATTTAAAAATACAATTTCATTTTTTAGATGTTTACTTTAAAACTGCTTTTGTTGTCTGGAAAATACAGCACTGGCTAACCTAAATGTCCTTTCTGAAATATAAGAAATATTTTCCTTGAAGTTCATTATAAAAGAAAACATAGGACAAAAAAATATATACTTAGGCCATAAAAGATCTTTCAAAGTTTATTTCTTTAGCATTTAAAATACAAAATTGTCTTCATGCTGGATAGTGAATAAAAGACATGTATTTGGGTTTTCCCCATATACATTCATAGACTTTGAAACAACCTATTGTCAGATGAATTTCATTTCCAGTACCATGGTAGGATGAAAAGTGTCTGGGCGTCAGCTTTCTTCAGTATCCATGGGGAGGCTTTGTTTGCAATCACATTTATAGAGCCTGCATTTGGAACATGGAAGCGAACAGGCTCACACTGACAGTGATATATATAGCGAGTCAGGAGTCAATCCAATTTAAGGTTGCACTGTAAACTTCTAATACTTCTAAATTTAATTTCTTATTGCTCACAGGGACAACGAGAATCCCATAAGCTCTTTCTGACCTGCTGTCACCTGAACACACCTGCAATGGTTGAAGTGCATGAAAAGAAAAAGCAGTTCTGTGCCTAATGGCAGGCATGAGCTAAAATAGTACATGGGCTTTTAGTTTTGGGTAGCATCACCAGAACAGGAATATTGGAATATTCACCTGCTGCTCGCGGCTCAGGGTGAAAAGTCCATGAATGTCACTTCGGCTTAAAAAGGCAGCAGGGTCTCCCTCCGGCTGCAGCAAACCTACAGAGAACAGACAGCACAAGCAAGAACTAGGGATACAGTAAACTGAATTCACCAGCCCAAGAGGCAGAAAAGATCCTTCTTTACTGTGGGAAAAGGCCAGCTGCAGAGTGAAAACTTTGCTGCCATGCTGGGCATGGATGGGATTTTCTACTTGCTGGTTCAGGATCAGAAGTTCAGCCTGATTTTTCTTCAGTTGACTTTGGCTTAGAACTGGCACTCTTAAATAACACCCCACTTATAGTATAAAAACAGAGTATTACAGAAGTCATTATGACTTTTTTCCTCTTGCTTCTGACATTTTTGGTCAAAGTGAAAAAAGTGAACTGTAACACTATACCAACAGATTATCATTCAGCACCTTTTTTGAGATCCTCAAGCTATCCCAAGTGAGCTCTGATATTCATATGGCTCTGTGCAACTTAGCTCAGAATAAAGCAGCATGATAACTGTGTCCATAAAAAAAAGAACCCAAAGAGCTAAGTTAAGTAACAGGAATAACTTACTGAGATGCAATCAGTGCTAAGGTGATTCTACTGTTTCTGTTCCCAGAGACTGATCATTTTAAAACTGCAAATTCATCTATATCCCAAAGTTGGCCTGCACAGGAGTACTCTGCTCTGCCACCCTGCTAAGGAAAATGAAATAAACAGCCACTGCCACCACACAACTAGTAAAATTATTTTGCATAATGAATTTGAAAGCCAGTCTAGGCAGTATCAACTACCATGCAGAAATGTCTCAGCATATCTCACAGAAACATAAACTGTCTATTTCATAAGCCTCTTGCATCCTCTGCTCTCTTGGTATCAGCCACTTCAGTTTAATCACATTGCACACGATAAAGCACATCACACCATCTGGGGAAAAAGAAGCTGCTTTCTACAAAACAAATCACTCTTCCACTTGAAGAGGTCAAAGTAATTATTATCTTGAAAGAAACCTGAAATGTTTCCTAGAAAAAGAAACTGTCTTGACTTGAGCACTATGAGATGCAGGAAATACTCACAGACTCAAGTCCAAGCACAGCTAAAGGATGCCCTGTTTGCTGCTGTATTCTCTCAGTAGTTTTTCCTCAGTATTGCCATTTGTACACAGTTTGACCACAAGGTGTTGGTGACCAGCATTGTACACCCACTTCACCACCATAACTGTACCACAGAATCATCGTCTTGTGCCTCTGAGGTGGTGCTGGAGGGATTTTACCTGTAAGGAGACCTTACGAGGTTCCTGTCATGGTTTGAATACTTTTCTCCATAATTCAAAGAAAAAAGGCAGGGTGAGAAGATGAAGTCTCACTGTTTACACTGCCAGTGACCAAGCCTTTCCTGGGATGCTGCAGTACCTTCAAGAAATCATCCTCTGACTAAAGACCACCTGGTTTAAATTCTACCTAGTCAGGGTAGCAAAATTACCTGAATGACCATGTCAGCCTTCCTGCTCATACGTGAAACAGATTTTGCAGTTTTGCTGGACTGATCAATTAATAATTTAATTAAGATCTTATTATCAAGGGCACTGATGATAACACTTTCCATTTTGTATTCTTCCCTTTTTTTTTTGTTAATGATCTATTCAGAATAATTTAAGTTTTCCTAATCAGCTGAAGTTCAGATACCTAAAAAGTAGCAAACTATTTGAAGTGCCTGGTTCACAGGGAACTTCCGTGCCTCAGTATGGCTTTAGGAGCCAAATCTGAGTTTTGTTAATGTAGAAATCTTGGCCAGCATATTGGTCATTATTTCTAGAGCATTCATGAAAGCTCTGCTAGAGAAAAAATCAGAGGCTTCACAGTAAGTAAAATTAAACACTTCGGAAAGTCTTATGAGACACACCCTGACCTAAAGAAAAATTAAACTTGGTCAGAGCTTTTAATCAGAATTTTCTTTTCTCTCCAGCCTAGTTTAGTCCTGTAACATATGCAAAGCTGTGCTTACAGGGTTTTTTTTTTTTCTGAGATCACAGGACCTACAGCATGTGCTACTAGAGTTCTGCAACTAGTATTCTTTAAGTCAGGGTGGGTTGTTGGTTTTTTTTTTGTTTGTTTGTTTTTAATTTGTCTTTTAATGAGAATGCTATTTTTGAAGGAGCAGAGAGCAGAAGGTGACTAGAACAGTTAACATGAGAAGCTATACTTAACACATGATAATATAGAAGTAGGAAGAATAATTTATTGGCAATACCAAAGATGGACTTATCATGGAACTCATAAATAAATAAAACCACACCTGCCTCAAAAATTTATCAGATGTTGAAGTGCAACAATGACTTTTCCAGAAAAATATTTACTGTATTTTATGAATACAAAAATACTCCAACCAGCCCAATGCCCAAACCAGCTAACAGAGGTATTCAGCTTGCATGAACTTATTAATAAAGAGCTCTGTGTGACACTTAGCTGTTTACTTCCGGCAGCTGTGTCACTTAAGAGGTTGCGTCACTTCCCTACTGCACACGTGTCCTTTTCAACCCCTGTGACCTAGGGATTTATACCCGCAAAAGGGGGTTAGCAAACACACACAAATCTGTTTGCTATTTATCACACTTAGATCATTCTAGCTACAATAAATGCATCAAAACGTACAGTGTAATTAATTCTTATAAAACTAAGTGTGCAGCCTAGTTTCTCCACAAGGCTTATAAATTTCCTATGAAGCACTTTATCTGCTACAGCAATGGACTCCCCCAAAAATCTGTAATAACACTTGCCATACTGTGCTAGAGACAGTGGTTTAAATATGCTTTGCACCTACTAAACATTTGTTTGGTTTTCGTGGGGCTCCATTATGTTTGAAAAAATACAAATGAAGCAATTAAAAAAACCCAAACAACCCCCCAAAACTTCAGATATCTTGGATTTTGTGGTTTTCTGTGTAACTTTAAACACTTGTTCAGGCATATGAGAAGAGATACCCAGCCTTGGCTGGGTATCTCATACAATATGTAAAAAATCAGGTTGATGCAAGAGCTCTGCTGGCAAGGGATGGCAATGTTACATAAGAGTACAAAAATGCTCATCAGAAATGTCAAATGCCTTCACACCCCTGCATTTTTTGTATAAGGATCATTTCTGAAGTTAAATAGTTGCAAAGAACCAAAGTAATTTCTGCATCTGCCTCCTTGTAAATGTAGGAGCTGTTGATACTACCTGTTAAAATATAACAATCTGCCTATACAATCAGTAATATTTTAATGGAAAGCATTCACATGTCAATGTTTGGTGAAGGGGAAGTTTTCACTTCTACTCTGACTTTGCAGCAAGTCACTGAAACTTGACTGTCAAAACCCAGCTGCTCCACAGTCACATGCCTCTAAAAAGGGTTCTCATCGGGAACTACTGAAACACTTCTACAGTTGGAGTTTGATGGATGAGTTGTAACAAATACTGCTGCAGTCATGCCATGTGTTACAGGTCTTGGCCCTCAAGAGCCTGAGTTCACCACCCTGTGGTAATGTGGCTTTTCTCTCACTGAAAGGCAGTCTAATAGAGTGGAACTATATTCATAAATCTCAGTTTTGGTGACTTGATGTGTGATCTAACAATGTTTCCATGCAGGCTGATCCTTCATCCTATCATTTGCCCTATAATGTCTCCATCTCATTCAGTAATTTCTCAAAAGAGGGAGAATCACAATTCCTTCCAGAATCTGTTGTTTTGTCTTATGCCTTTTTTTTTTTTTAATGATTTAATCCATCATTTTTAAAATGAGTTTTAATCCACCAAGAATACTTGCTTGCGACTTGTGTTGGTCACCAGCCTTCTCCCACAGCAGCTCTGGACTGAGCTCACTGGTGCACAGGAGTTTCAGTGCCTCTTCACCACAGAATATGGCTCCTGTTTAAGGGCCCATTTACTACAGGCTGCAGCGCCCTTCAGTGCGCTCTGTACAGCTTAGATACACACAAGTACAGCTATTATACTCACCACAATTACCAAACATCTCACAAATAACAATTAAAAAAAGAAGCCAATGAACCTACGGGCTTTCATAAAACAGATGCCCAAGTTACTCACGCCGTACGTGCAAATTGGACACGCTCGTATTCAGCCAACTTCAAGCGGCTTTCTTTGCTCTTTCACAGATGTGGGCAGAGTATCTCTTCCTTTGGAGCTTCTCTCACTTCAATGTTGACCACAGGATTCTACGCTTACCTTTTTCTTCTTTTCAGACACGTGTTGGGGAACTCTCTCTCCTTCCCTGCATTCTGAAATTCTCAAATTCCCAAGCTCACATACAAAGCAAAAGATAAATATCTTAGCCAGCTTGAGCCACGTACCACAGTCTTGTAGAGATGCAACATGTCCAGACTATATGTGTCTTCCCTTACATACTGGATAATTACAGAAAACAGACCTTAGGGACATCTCCCTGTGACCCTGGGGCATGATCAACAAAATCAAGTGTCTCTATCTCAGCTGTCCATCTTCTCTGTTTTCAAAACCTCCAGTGAAGGAAGGCAGGCACTTCACCCCACCTGGAATAACCCTTCTCCTTAGCTTAACTAAGTGTATTGTAAGAGACTTTTCCTAATGCTTAACTTGCCTTTTCAATTAACAGCTGGTATCTACCATCCATGTGGAGAAGAGTGTTCCTATTTTCTCCATAGCAATTTTTTCCATATTTGAAGACTGTTCACATCTTCTTTCAGTCTCCTCTTCTTTGGATTAAAGGATACTTTTGATCTCTCTTTTTGAGTACTTTCTGTCTTCCAGACTTTTATCTAGTTACACCCCATCTCTCTCAGGTGCCCCAGTATGAACAGGTACCTCAGGTAAGACCTTATCACGTCTTAATAATGCTGAAATACCACCCTGCTTCTCACAGGCCACATGCTGATGCATCCCTCTATCACGAGCATATTTTCTGCAGCAATGAGTTAACAGTGCTCAGTTTGACATATTCTATGCCATTCCTGCCTCAAGATAAAACATAGTAATACCCTCTCCCTCCCCTGTGCGGCTGACTATTCCTACTTAAGTGTACTTTCTCATATGCCTTATTTTTTCAATCCATTTCTCCTACTTTTCATGATCAGTTTTAATTCAAGTCTTGCCAGGCAGTCTGTTGCCTCGCTGTCAGCTTGGCTTTTGTTACCTAGCTAAATCAAAAATTTAATTATTATCTCCACATACCCCCAATAAAGCATATTTTCTCACATTTTTTTCCTCCTACCCTTTGTATTAAAGCCAGTTCCAGTTTGGAGACCTGTCACTTATGGTTAGGGATTTCTCAGGACACATTCCAATACCCTAATGAGCTTTAAAACACCTCCTGCTATTTAAAAAATAGTTATAAAAGCATTTGGTACAAACTGACTTCCTTTGCTAAAATTCCTCCCTTTCAAATCTAGTTTTAAATTCCTGTGTGGAAGACTCAAATCTCAACAGTTTTCCAAGCACAAAACCATCATATTTTAGCACAGCTCTAAAAAATGAGTCAGAAATTACTTGAAAGATTTTTTTGTTTGGAAGCAGAGTTGCCATCACAGTTATTTTGTGACAGAGTCCTACTCCTTGAGGCTTTTGTCGCATTTCCTAATCAATGAAGCCCTGTGGTTTTATAATAATCTAGATTTTTCTCTGAGACCTCCAGTAGTAGTTAAGGCATCTGGCTTTACAAAAGGAAAGATAAGTATTACTAATAGAAGTGTGGTGGGTTTTTTTAACAGTTCTAAACTATTCTAAGATTCATGTATTTTCTATGAAGTATATGTAGTATGTTGCTATAGAGGTTTAACTAGCACTTTTTCAGGATGTTCTGCAACTTGTTGCTGGCTTGGCCTCTGAAGTGACTGCAACCTTTGCCAACTTGTGCAAAGTTGGCACAGGTAACCAAAGTTTTCATGGTATGTTCCATGCTATGTTATCTGTACCGGCTTGCTACAAAACAAACCTGTGATTCCTGATAAATCTAAATCAAATATAGCTGTGTAAACATCTCCCATTAAAATGTTGTGTGGACATGATTTGAATTGGTTGTATGAGAAAAGCACAAACAGATCAGTTATGTATTTTCAAACAGTATGTGGCATGTCAGTTTGGAAAGAATTCATGTTTAATTGCGTCCGGAAGATTACAGTAGAAAAGTGTTGGGGTGAGGGATAAGAAGCCTTTCCTTTTCATTCTACCATGGAAAGAGAAACATTTTGTCATTCAACAGTAAAAATAAAAAGTAATCCTTAGCAAGTTTTTGTATGACTGCTTCCAAACTGTTCACTGAAACCAAAACAAAGGGCCAAAGTATGCTTGCCTTGCTCAAGAGAATAATCCCACTGAAATCAACAAGACTGACTATTCAGATATGGACAGCAAAGTTTGGCCCCAAATAAACATTCCCATAACTAGGGAAAACACTAATCACCAAAGTGCACTTTACACCATAGTAGCTACAGTTTCTTTATACATGCACAGTTTGTGCGACACTTTGTACATGGAACTAGCCAATGGAATATAAATAAGTTGTGCCGCTTCCTTTTAAATATGAACATTAATAATGAAGCACATTCACATTTTTGCCTTTCAAAGACCTTTAAAAAAAAAAAAACACCAACAAAAAAACTTTCCCAAAGTAACCTGGAACATGTTGTTAAATATAGCACATATGATTCAAAGGATGGTATTAAGATAGAACTTTCACACACAAAACTGGCATTTGCTGTATAATTGGAGTGACTTATGAAAATCCCAAGAAAATACAACCCTCTCACCAGGAGAGGAAGGTAACAGTTGTAGTGTTAATTCAGTTTCTTCTGCAGGGGCTTCTTTCTATCTCCAGCGTTGTCAGGGCTGAAGTCAGTACAGATACCATTAGGAGCAGAAAGAGATGAAGTCTCCAAGCCACTCTCAGCTCCCATCTGATCAGCATAGAGATAGTCTTCTGCAAAGTGTGGGTGCAACTCAGCAAATGTGTAGAAGTCATCTAAAAAAAAAAAAAAAAGTTGTTGCACAGAATCAGCTCTTTGAAACAGAAGGATGCTAAATTTGAATACTTACACATATAAAATCACATGATTTCTTCAGAGAAAAATAGCAGCAGTTAACATAATGCTATCTCCAGTGCTTGTTTTAGCTTCTCAGCATAAGTTTACCACATCCGCAGAGCTGAGATGCTGCAAAGAGTTATCTAAGCCCTCTGAAAACACTTCAGGCCAGAGTTTAGCTTGTATGAAGGGGCAAACAGGCTCAGATTTGCATTAAAATGCATGATGAGCACCACATGCCCTGACATAGCATTTCACTATTCACTGGGGAAATAAAGAAGCCCTCCAGCTGAAGATCACTGAACATCAAGAGTAGTCATTTCTTAAATTCTTAAAACTCTTTTGCAAACATGCCTTTGAATGCTTTGCACTCATAGTTTGCTTCAACCTAACAGCAGCTGTCATTGCCGCCTTCCACCTTCAAGAGCATTTCAAAAGTCCCAATATTTTAGAGAATAATACTGAGGAGATAATTTATAACACATGAAAAAACTCCTGATTTTAATGTTGGATAATAATACAATAATAAGAAGAGCCAGTTTAATTCTCGGGGGAGTGGGGAAGCCTTAACATAAAGTAGTAACATTTTGTGTTAAAAATCAGACATTGAAACTTTGTCTCAATTTGCCCATATGACTTTATTCAGACATGATTTGAACACAGGATACTGTAAAGGATCCAAGCAACGAGAAGCTATTCTTATAACATAAACTGACACTAGAAAAATCTGGATGTGAATGTTTTCACTAATTCAGTCACCTGCAGTGTATCACACACCTCCCACTCAAATTCACTGTGCTATCCCAGAAGAGCTCATGATCAGACAGTGCTGTGAATTCCTCGGAGTGTAGAGCAGATGACACCTGAAGAAGCCTTTCAAAGGAGTGAAGCCCAGTTCCTCCTAGTACAACTGGGCTGGTATGGAAGAAGGGAACCACTGCAGCTTTCCCCTCTCTGCCAGTCTTTGAGGTGACATGATTTTTCAATACTGCAAAGGGCAAGGGAATGCCATATGGCTCACAGGGCACTGAAGTTGTAGGGCAACCTTGCCTCTCAACTGTTGCAAAGGGATAGGTGGTGAGAAGGAAATAAGCATAACTTTATCCTTCCACTAACAAAAAAGTGGGTATCCTTTATCCACAGTTTATATGGATCTAGAGTACTCTGGACCTATAACTTCAACAAGATGATGAAGTTTAGGTCATGAAAACCAACATTGGTTGGTTCAACTATCTATATTGAAAAACGTCTACATACAACAGGCTGATGGATCATATAAATGATAAAGTCTTCACGAGGAAAGAGAAATCCAAAATATTTGAAAATGCACACAAAGATGTTTCTTTTGACAGTGTTTAATGCAAGTTCAACTTAAAAAAAAATCTCATAGCAAAGAATTTGATTCATCTAACCTTTTTCAAGACAGAAACATAGCAATACTTTTTAATATTTAAAATATTTAACAGTGGTAGTATTTGCAAAGATTTATTAGAAACACTTGAGGGCAAACTGATTCATCAGAATCAGAACAGTTAAGTACATTCAATGAAACCAACTGATTATATTGTTTTTCTGCAGCTAACAAAGAGACAGCAATCAGCTGTCAGCCTTAACCTTAACTGTGTCTAGCCTGCAGCAGGACAATGAAAGCATTCCCTTTTTTCATATGGATGCTTTAAGCACATCCTAGGGATGTATTGTTTTTTGTAACAACACATACAACATATGCATCATATTAATGACCATGAAAAATAGCCTTTTTTTCTTGGGAAAGGTCATTCTAATATTTAGCTCAGCTAAGACAAGTATAAAAATTTCAACCAGCAGCACCAAAGATGCTCTTACAGTCACATTAAACATGGGAAAGACTGGACTAATTACTGTAGATGCCAGTCTAAGTGATTCCTCAAGAAATTACAGTATTTTTTCAGAAAATAAATTCAGAAAAATCCCTTGAAGCAGTTATTCACACAGTTACAATAGTTTATATCCAAATCGTCACCCCGACAATTATGTGAGGATCCACCCCTCAATGTTTTAGCAGTACTGGATCTAAATGAAAAACCTCTGTTTCCAGGGAGCACTGAATTGAACAGGATAACATTTTAGATAGATCTCAGTAAGCTGATGTTTTGGGTCCTGGTGAAATAAGTCCTGAAGATATTAAGGAATATTTATTAAAGTTATACTCAGCAGAGTGCAATGAAAAGTGCTTGGAATCCCATTTGCCTCATTCATCAGAAATGTGAAACAAGGTGATGTAGAAAGAACCAACTATTCCAGCATTACTTCCAATCACAGAAGAGCTCAAACTGAAAGCAACTGTGAAGCATTAGACTGAAGGAAAAGATTACCTCAGTCATTAACTTGGGGAGGAAGGTGATTTTGCTTCTACCTCCACTAAGAGCAGAGACATAAAGAAAGAAAGAATCCAAAGCGGAGCTAAGACTCATGTCTATATCTTTGTATTAAGGATGCATATGCACTACAAGGACTTCAAGAGGTTTTTATCCTACCCTTGAAACACCCTCCTACTACTTGCTGCTCCTCCTGGAAGCTCTGTGTTCATGAATCTCCTTTAGTTTTTGTTTCCACTCAGCTACATAATTACCTTAGTGTACAGCAATTTAATAGGATAATCTGGTGGTTAATATATAATCATTTTAAGCAAATGATTCGTACCTCTCTGATTGTTCATCCATGCAGATACTCCAAATATAGCCAATTCCCCTTTTTTTCTGGTTACAGCAAGCCAGGCAGTCTTCAGAACACTTTCACAGTCTGAATTGTCTATCAAGAGCTGGTGGAGAGTTTCCTAGAATTTGAGATGCCCTCCTAGAGAACCTATTCAAACTCTCCAGAATCATGTCTTAAGACTGATAAATCTTGCTTCTGTCTATATTAGACTAAAAGGATAAGCTTTGCAATCAAAGTGCATCTGAACAACTAAGCCAACTGCACACTGCTTAAGAGAACTGATACATAGATCTTGGGCAACCAGTGTGCTTTCAAATGCAGCAAAAATCCAGATTTCCAACAATTCAGATTCACAATTACCAATCTAGTTACACAATCTTGATTTTGCTATTGGTTATTCTGATTACCTGCAACCTGAGCTTTTCATTTGGGATGAGATCTGTGGCTTCAAAGACTTGGCCGTGTGTGTAGCAATTTAGGTTTGATACTTTAGATATTTTACCTTTGTTCTTACAAGACTCGACTTAATACTCCTGCTTTAAATTCCAACACCCTAGAAAGGAGATTGTCAGTAGACCTCTGCTGTGTGTATCCAAAGTAACATCAGTTCCAACAGATTCAATGTTTTGATTTCTCAGAACTTGTCTGGACAATTTCTTCAGAACCGTGTAGTCTGCAAGTTTTTTCACCTCTCCTTTCTAGTAAATAAGTGCAACAAATTGAGCATGTGTGAAGTTCCACATAGTCTCAGGAAAGGCAAGAGGCTGAATATTTATGGCAGGAACTTTCAAGACAGAAATGCAACACCAAAAGTTTATTTGCAACTTCTAATTCTCTAATCTAATAAATTGGATATTTACTCTCACTATTAAACTTCCAGATATGTTAAAATGATGTGTTTCTATTATGAAATGAGCACTTCTCTCAGAAAAAGCGCTACGGAAAGTTTCAAAGAAATTAGGTAAACACCATCCTACTACCGACTTTGTGTTGCCTCACAAAAGACTGTTCTTGACTACAGGAAATAAAATGGTGAAAATGAGAGCCAAGCACTCCAGTGGCCACTGCTGTGGCTTGGTGGTCCAGATTTTCTTGTGATGGGACCTTATGATGACCAATTAGCGAAGAAATGCAGATTAAATGCAACTATTAAAGATGAATATTAAAATACTAATTCTTTGGTAACTCACATGACCTGGTCTGAGTTCACTTGTACATGACTACAAATTTAGCTATTCGCAAACAATGAAATGTGCTAAAATTAAGAGTTCTGCCATGCTTACCAGTTTAAAATTTGAGCTGGTATTTTTGAAGCTAGTGACTGGGAGGTGGGGAGAAGAGCTGAGTCACTGCACATATGAGTTGGAAAACACAGAGCAACAGTGACAGGTAGGAAGAAGGCAATGGGCAGGATGGATGTGGAAATGCTGGGGATGTGACAGATGAGAGGCACAGAAAGGAACAGGGTAGGGCAGCAGGAACCAAGGAGAGAAGACACAGTCAGGAAAAAAGGAAAGGACAGTGGCAATGATACTGATTTCAGCAACTAAAATATTTGTGTATTTGAAGATTTCCATATTGTATGATTGAAACACAGGAAGTACTAGTGTAGAAACTATGATTTACTAACACTGATGTATTAATTTGTAAGATTTTTACAAATTAAATACATACTGATTATCCTGAGGGAAAACAATTGGAACAGGGTATGCCATAAGCACCTCTACTGGACATACATAATATGTTGGCTATCAACAACTCAGTTCATGCTTAAATAATACAACTAAATTTAGAACCTTACTGCATAAAACAAATTATCTGAAGTAAAACACAAGTACTCTGACTCCCAGCACAATCTATTCACCCAGGTCTCAATTTTTCAAATGCAACTTTCTCGCCTCCGTTCCACCTACATTACAGACTACAGAATAGGCAGCCTGGTTAACCCCCTCTTTTTCTGCTCCCAGACATAAGAGACAAAACAGCACGACAGAGCTAAGGTAGCTTTCTTTAACACTACGCATCCACATACATGGAAGTCACAGAACAGAATATGCTGAAAGAGCTAATCCTTGTATTATGTGACTTGATGTGGAAGGGAAAACTGAAAACATGCAAACATGGTATTTGATACCAAAGGTGAAACTAATTTTTAAAATGTAAATTTACTTTGTTTGCAGTGCTTTTATCCGTACTGAAGTCAATAGGCCAACTAAAAAAGGTAGAGTTTAATAAAAATGCAACTTTTTTGTTTATCAATGTGAGTGCAGGCAACTTGGACGTTTTGTGACAGTTCAGATGCAGTTAGAATACTTACCATATGTAATCTTTCCTTTTTCATCTTCATCTACAGCTCTAAAAAGATGTGTAACATCAATCTGTGACACACCCATGGCAGTCTTCAGAATATGAGCTAAATCCTCTTCTGTTATAGTTCCACTTTCTGACTGGTACAGCTATGAATCAAGACAGCAATATAAATCATTGCAAAGCTGAATGCCAACTCCTATAAACAACACTACATTGAAGTAAAGCAAAATAAAAATTTGGTATTAGAAATTCTAGTCATTCTCAGACTGATGTGATATATTAAGGATTTCAGATTAGTCTGGGTAAAAGATATCATCATCAGTTCACCTATGTATGCTTAGAAAGTAAAGCTTGCTACATTCAGAAAAAAGTCCTACGTTTACATGACTAACCACTGGAATTACAGTGATATTCAGCGACGAGACTGTCAATCACTAACATGTTTTGCAAATATATAACTGAGAATAATATTCAGTCCATTGAGCTACATGTCTAAACTCCGAGACAGTCTGTGATATCGAGATATATATTTAGGTCAGCTCAAATCAGATACCATTTCCACTTGGTCAGATGTAAAACTCAAGATTCCTTTGACCAAAATCCAAAAGCCAGTTGGCATAAAATGACTGTATCTAAGTTAATCTATTAATCAGGAGAATCCTACCCCATACACCAGTGATGGGCATATAATTTTCTACAAGTATTTATTCTAGAAAACAATAATTTGCATAATCTTACATCCTAAAGAGTTACCTCACAGAAGGAGCTAGCTTTACTACTGACAGATTGATAACTAAGAATAATTGTTCATAGTCTCATTCCATCTTTGCATATGTGCAGTGTTTTTCCCTGAGAAATGGACCTGAATACTTCAAAACATCTGTACCGAATACAGCTTCACTAAGCTTCCTTCAGATAACTCAATTTGCCTGTACAATGTAAAGTGAGAGAGAAGAGTTTTTGAAACATTCCTGTCTCCTTTTCAAGCATGACAACACTGCAAATATCAAACAATGTAAAAAGTGCTGTTTTGGAAACTTCCTTTTAATTTCTCTACGTCATCGAGAAGGTGGGAACTGATGAGATTGAACAAAACAGGCATAAGTATGTATTTTTCACACAAGCAGGAGCTGTTGTCACGAAACAGCACACCTTAGTGGAATAAAAATATTGAAGTTCCATGGAAGACAACATATGCTCAAATCAGGAATCTTGCCTTTGCACCCCCCAGCACCTAACCTGCACAGTGTTTCACAGGAATAGGGGAAAGGACAAGACATTTCTTTAATAAAACCTGTTACATTTTCACAGAACAAGTAGTCAGGTAATACTGGGTGGTCAGGTTCACAAACACCATATTGACAAGATTTACAACACCTTTTAGTTTCTTTAGCAGTTCGGAAGGTAAAGTGTAGCACTTACACCAGAGTGCAGCTCTTAGTCCAAACCCTGACCAAGGAAGGGCCACCTAGAGCAGGGTGCACAGGAGCACATCCAGGTGGGTTTGGAATGTCTCCAGAGAGGGAGACTCCACAACCTCCCTGGGAAGCATGTTCCAGTGCTCTGCCACCCTCAACGTAAATAAGTTCTTCTTCATCTTGAGGTGGAACTTCTTGTGTTTTAGTTTATGGCCACTGCTCCTCATCCTGTCGCCGGGCACCACTGAAAAGAGTCTGGCACCATTGCCTCGACACCCAACTCTGAGATATTTACATGCATTAATGAGATCCCCTCTCAGTCTTCTCTTCTCTAGATTAAACAGTTCCCTCAGTCTCTCCTCATTGAAGAGATGCTTCACACCCCTCATCATCTTTATGGCCTCCACTGGACCCTCTCCAGTAGCTCCTTGTCTTCCTTTGTACAGAGGAGCCCAGAACTGGACACAGCACTCCAGATGTGGCCTCACAAGGGCCAAGTAGAGGGTCAGGATCACCTCCCTCCACCTGCTGGCCACACTGTTCCCAATGCACCCCAGGATCCCACTGGCTCCCCTGGGCCACAAGGGCACTGCTGGCTTGTTGTCAACCTGTCATCCACCAAGACTGCCAGGTGCTTCCCAGCAGAGCTGCTCTCCAGCAGGTCAGACCCCAGCCTGTGCTGGTACTTGGGGTTATTCCTCCCCAGGTGCAGGACCCTGCACTGGCCCTTGAACCTCACTGGGTTTCTCCCCATCCAGCCTACGAAGATTCCACTGAATGGCAGCACAGCCCTCAGGTGTATCTCTCACTCCCCCCACTTTTGTATCAACTCTATATGATGATACTATTTTTCAAGTTTTTTAGTCGTATACTAAACTCTTTCACTTTGAAAACGTGTAGCTATGTGAAATGTTGCACTTCTTCTGAAAGCAAATGATGGCAAAAAGTAGCAGGAGGCAGAGGACAGCACCTGTTCAAAATCATACACTCAAACTGGCTAGATCCTTCAATGGCTTCAGGTAAGCTGTGTGAATATCTTATTGTATGTGAAGTCAGGACAGGAGGTAGGAATGGATTAAAATGGCTCTCTTTTTTTTTTTTTTTTTCCTAGAATGAGCAAAATTTCCTCAGCTTGAGACTTTTCGTAACTCTTCCAATCATCACTAGTAGGATAAAATGAGCCATACCTGTTTCCCCTTGCTGTGTACTTCCACTTCTTAATACACGCAGAAAGCTTTTTTGAAGTTTTATAACTAATTTTATATTTTGTAATTAACAAAGCAACTCAAAATTATGTATTATGAGTTGGAGAAGGAAGCAGATAAGGAAGAACAGAAATTTTCCTAAGAAACAGTTTTATTAACTTCAAATGCTTCCAGAAAGAAAATAACCACCCTATCTGAGCTTTTCTTCCTCTCAAATGATAAAATGATACTGCACATTATGAAACATGACAGCTAAATTAAAAAAAAAATCCCCAAAGCCCCCTTTACGCTTACTTCAAATTTGTTCATTTCAGTATGAAGACACAGAGCTGACCAAACAGCACCTGACTATTTCTCTATGCCATTTCATAGCTGAAATAGACGAAGTCAGGACAGAGACCTTTCTGTCTGCTTTTACCTCAGAAGCAGAAGTAGATAACAGCAGCTACTAATGGCAGATTTCCCACAATATTTATAGGAACTAATCATTTTTGCTCTTTCCTCCTTTGCCAAATTTATTGGATTCTGGCCGAAGGGCAAGAATGATACATGTGAACACTAAGCATTCACAGGAGCCTCATGTCTTCAGCAAAACGTAGTTGAAGTCGTCATGCTGAAGAACCTGAACACAACTACACAGAAGAGAAGGCTGCAATGTAGCACCATGCAATTGAATGTTCTCAGCTCCATGCATTCACTAGTGAAGACAGCATCAAGACTTAGCACTTCTCAGTTTCAGTAGCACTGAAGACCATGTGAATTCATGGCAAAGGGAAAAGATGATGCAGGATGCAGCAGAGTTTGCACGTTGAAACAGTAATATTAAAGAAATTAATTGAAAAGCAATACATCAAGGTGTCAGAAACCCATTGGTTAAGCATTGCTGCTGTCACTTTCCCAAAAAGCTTGCATTAACAATCTATGGTGATGCTACAACAAACCACTGAGGCTAGAGTAAGATCAGGAGCACTTCTGGGAAGCATCAAGTCTGGACAAAGACTTCACGACCACCACACAAACATGGTAAGACTAAGAAGGAAGAAAATCTTAACAAGAAGAAAAAGGGAGATTAAAAAATAATCTCTATTAACATGTAGGAAATTTTTAAAAATACTTTATTAACTTGAAAAATTAGACTTGATTGAAACATTCTAAGAGTAGTAAGTACAACTCAACAGCCTGTTTTAGAGGAATCAATACAAAGGACTTGAGGTTTGAGACTTAATTTGCTGAAAAGGATTCTACCAGAATTCTACAAAGAAAAATTTCAAACAGCAAGCTTCCGTAATTTTACACAACTCACACTTGAAGTGCATTCCCTGTTAACATGAACTCTTAATCTAACTTCCCATTAATACTGTTTTAAAACGTAATTAAGTATTAAAAGGGAATGTGGAAACTTCTATTGAGTCTAATGCCAGTATTAACAATTTCTAAAAATAAGTAAACTACATAGAGCAAGAAAATGCTGCTTACCTGAAATGCCAACTGAATTGTTTCCAGAGTTTTGGATGGCTTACAGACAACTGACAGAGCAATGACAAATTCCCGAATGTCAATTACACCTTCTTCATTCTGTGAAGGAAAACCTCCCCTCAAAATAGTGCCATTTGTCTGAGAATTTTCATAAATAACTAACAGTTGCTAAAAATGCAGAATATTCAGAAAGATTGCTACATGTGCCACAACAAAAAAACAGTCTCACTGAAATGAAATCACACGAGGACAAGAACCTGGGTGAAAGCCCTGCAGGTCCTTCTCAGAGTCTCAGTCAAAAGTCATAGTTTAACTATTCTTGGAAGACAGTGCTGCTACTGTCAACCCTTCACTTGCATATTTAAGATTTTTTCCATTAAATCATCTGAATCACTGGGCTGAAATTAAAACCAGAGAACCAGAGGACAATGCACCCTAATTTAAGCCCTGAATACATGGCATCTGCTCCAAGAGAGAACACTGTGGACATATCCACCTCTTGGTTTAGACAGTACCTCATCCAGACAAAGATAATCACCATTTCTCCATTCTGACTGATTGCCAGATGAACGAAAAAGTGGTTCATTTGCCGAGATCCTTCAGGTTTCAGGCATTGTAGAAGAACAAGTTTATTTATATTTATTTATTATTTATTTACAAGGTAAATGAAATATCAGCTACCAAACACTGCATTCAGCTGCAGAGAGCAGCAGCAGAGGTCTAGCCTGACTCTACCTTTCTTCCTCTTTGTATTTTGCATCCAGAAAAAAAACCAGTTTTTGTCCAGCTGATACTCCTTTTAAGTTCTACCTGAAGGAATGCTTTATTTAGCTGATATGTGCCCTTACCTTGCTGAAAGAGAAGTGCAGCAAGCAAATATTACAGTGAAGTGCTCAGAAGAGACCTCGGTGAATTCAATTGAAACAGAAGTAGGCTAAACTGGAGTTTACCAAAAGCAGTAAAATTTTAAAACTTAATGTTGCTTCTTACCTCATCAAAAAGTGCAAACATACTTTCTAATGTCTGAGAAACTGGAAATTCCAAGTAGGCTGAAAATTCTTTAAGATCAACCTTTTCTTTCTTCATTTTCATGGCATTTGCAGCATATTTATCAAGATCATCTTCAAGTGTTTCTGGCTTCAGCCTATAAAGCATATTTTTGCAGATTTTAAAAGTCAACCCAGTTTTAACAATACATATTTCAAAATATCAAACGAAACAATGGATTATAATGGTGTAAAGCATTACAAAGTCTGGATTAAGAATTATTACACAACTTTATTATAAAATAATGTATCTCTGAAATTTTAAAGCTCCCATTAGTTCTCACACTGTTTTAGGAATTACTGCAAGGGCTTAAGAACCCTGGACAAACTCATGTCCTTTAGTCTACCTTGATTATAAGCCATATATGTAAGCAGTTCAACAGGAAGAAACACAGTCTAGAGCTAGCTAGTAAATTCCAAGCATGGAGAACTAGGTGGAATTTAGGTCACCTGAATACGGCTGCATTGTAGGACAGTAACACAAACAAATTATGTTTCCAAATTTACTAATGTCACTGAACAGGAAGGACATGATGCATCTTGCCTTAAAAAAAAAATAAATCAGGGATTACATAATAGTGCTTATACGTTTAATCCTGTTTGTCAGCCCTCATTTATCACATTCAGTCTTGAGTTGGACACCATTATGAGGTAATGGTAACCCAAACAAAATTCTAGCAGTTCATATAGCTACAGCATTTCCTCAGTCCTTCCCACTGCAAAACCATATTTTAAATGATGAATGAACAGCTTTATACTTATGCAGATATCTACTGCGTGGCTCTTGGGTAGTTTTCTCCCTAAGTCAAGCTTCCTGTTTTGGCTTTGCAAAAGAAAACAAACACAAAAACCAAACAAAAAACCCCTACCAAATAATCTTACTATGAATAAAACAAATGGTGCTGCAGTATGATGCAAGGAAAAGAAACTTTTCCCTGTAGTACAACATCAAGCAAATCTTGATCAGGTCTCCTCTGAACCAATTGAGGAAGTTTGGGCATCCAAACTTCCCATTCTGAAGGCAAAAGGTGCCAGTAAAGTCTTCTACAGTGCCCTTCTGCAGTTGCTTGTTTTGCTGTTTGCTGCTGCAGACAAGGAAAAGTAGCTATTCACACAGCTCAGAAGCTTACACCAGAACTGCTCCCAGACTGCAGCTGGGACTCCTCAGCAGCTTCCTCTCAGTAACAAGAATGAATAAAATGCTTAATATCAGCATTCTGAGAAGCGTCTGAAAAAAGATAAGGGCATTTCTGCTAGGAAGATTATCTGATATATCAGCTCCAGAACTTGATCACTTGCTGTAGTGACCCTTCCTAAACATCAGGACTTTTAAGTAAAAATACAACTCTCCTGTTGTCTGTCATGACCTATACTGACTTACCAATACGTACTAACTAAACAATGCCAAGACCTGTATTTCTGAACTATAAGACTTGAACAAGCAAGAATTCTTCCAGAAACCCGTGGCTCCTATGGAACATTCACAAGTTCTCCATCCTAGCATTAAAGCACCTATCTTAAGATTTAGTCCTAGACATTATAAAAGAGTGAGACACCCCTCTGCAAACATTCATCTTCCATGATCAAGCACAAAAGTAGAAGGAAAAAAACCAAAACCAGTCCATAAGGATTTGAGACACACACAGAACTCAGCTTCTCACATGCAGGATTACATGCAAGAAGTGTCCACTGATAATACATCCCAGAGCAGTAGCTGAAATGGATTTTAACTGTAGCATGAGGACAGCTGGCATCTAAATCCTCCCTTGAGATAAGCCCCCACTGACGCAGAATACGTAGTGTAACATTTGTCTCTAAATCAGAGAGATTCTGTTTGCAATGGATTGTCTCAAAATTCACCTTCTAGAACTGAGGGAGCACTCATTTGGTGAATAGCACTCAAGACTTGCAAGATCTTTACCAGTAATTAAGTCTGAAAAGCTAAAGAAGCTTGAAGGCAAAACCTTGTATGGGAAGTAACACGGCTCACCATGAATCTTACAGACATCCTGTGGTTTGTGTTTTGTAAATACAGAAAGAGATGTGAGGCAATCTCAAAAGCAGTATGTGGATCAGTGAGGCAAACTGTTTCAACTCGAGTGTGACTGCACTGTGCTTCTGGTAATCCAAGGTGGGCTCACTTCCCTCTAGCCCTTCAAAATCAGAAAGTAATTAATATGTTGATGACCATAAGCTGCTAAACTGAAGTCTTCTGAAGCCAAGTGCAAATCTCATAATAAGCTCTGAACCAATGTGAAAAGGTTTGAATGTCCCAATTTCTTTACAATTGTTACTTTTATCCCAACAGAGGCCATAATTCTAAAAATCCAACAGCAAATGTCTTTCCTCATGAAATCGTGCTTGTTGGCTTAATGGTTTCCATGCAGGATCTAGGCTTTATGATATATAAAATTATTTGCTGTTGTGGTGTTTTGCTTCATTTTTTAGGTCAGTGCACACTAGAGGAAGAAGTATTCCTGAGTCCATGAAGATGGACAGGACATTTTTCAAGATTAACAGCTCTGAACATTAAAGTCTTCACAGCAGACTTCACAAGAAAAAACAGATCCCTGAAGGTAGAATATTTTACAGCATAATTATCACTATTTTTAGCAAGTAAGCTAGTTTTAGCTATATTTGACTATTTGAAAACAAGTTCATTTCTTCCATGCTGGGAACCTGCCAAAAACCTTCTAGTGTCCCAGAGAGCTGAAAGAACAGCTGGATCTTGTAGCCAGCTACTGTAAACTGCAAGCACAGAGAAACATGCCCTAAGCCAGAAAAGCACAATATATTCAGCTTTATGTTTGCTGATGTACTTCTGTGCAACTTCTTGCCATAATGGAGCAAGTATACTGAAAAATTGCAAAACTGACCTTGAATACTCTTGGCACACCCTGCCTTGATCCATAAAAGTAGGGGCTACCATGGTTGGTATTTGCTGTCATGCCTGATCAATGATCATCTCCTGTAGAGGAGAGTATTGCTTTTATCACAAATGCAGATGGTAAACATTCTCCAGAGGTTTTTTCCCTTGTTACAGATGACCTCTGAGCACTCTGAAGTCACAGCACTGGTAGTTAGCCGTGAGGGTTATTACTCTAGGGATGCAAAGTTCTACCTACAGTCTGGACCACCATTTCAGGCACACACGGAGAGCAGAAGTCTGCATTGTAGTCTGGATGGTAAAGGCTGTTGAGCAAGAATAGCCAGGCACCAGCCTATGAGGTTCTTGCAGATCTTGGTAGCCTACAGCTGCATTGCCTAAAAGGATCCTCATGGTCAACTTGATGAGGTAATATTGGGAATTAGAACAAACAGAAGCTTGAAACAATAGGAGCAAATCAATTCAAATCAGAACTCAAGGATCTCCTTGCAACTACCAAGACACTACTTCTAAGAAGTGTCTCGTAAAAAGACAGAGACTAGACTTAATTAACTGTATTAACACTTCCCGAAGGAGAAGATATCCAAAGAGGTCTTTAGTAAGGCACAAAATCCAAACAAGATTTAACGTCCAGAACACGGCAATAGACCCAGTTCAAGTAAAAACAGACATTCACTTTAAACAGTGGGGTAATTAATTACAGACTAAATCATCAAATGAAGCAGAGGATTTGCAATGTATGAAAAAAAAGTATGAAAGCAACAACATAGACTGCACATAGCTTAGCAATCAGCTTGTTGGTCAGACAAATTACAAGACTGAAGAGAAACATGACTGTTTGAGGACTAATGAATGCACAATTTGAGAAGATAAGTCTATGATCAATTGATCTCATTGATAAAGCAGTCATTTTATCACAGAGTGTGGTACGAGGCAGCTGTACAGCTCTGTTAACAGAGCCCAAGCTCTTCCTTAGATGAAGCATGAGAACTCACTGCTGTGCCTGCATGGATTCTAGACTGGATCCCATCCAGCTGAGCACAGACTAAGTAAATTTTACAATGATAATGAATCCTGCAGACACATAATGTGCACAGAAGTAACTCTTCAGTGTAGCAAACTGAGGTGTAAGTTGATTTAAAAAAATCTAAACCAAAAAGAACTCTGAATTTGTCCTACTATAGAAATCTTCTAAAACTGGACGTTATCTCGAAGGTACGTCATTGCTCAAAAACAAGTATTAAGACTGGATGAAAAACCCATTGGATAAAATTTACTGTTCCAGTTATTTAGGGATGTAAGTGGATGATCTTAATGCCTCCCTGGCCTCAAAACCTTTGAATAAACAGCAAAATGACTACATTGTTATCAAACACGCATTAGAGATGAAGTCATATTACAATCTCCATCCAATTGTGCCAGAAAAATACCATCATAATATCCTTCTTATTGGCACATGCCCAAATTCAGAGAGGATTATATTTCACCGATGATTAATCGCTCAAACCAGAGAGAATTTCTGGGCTGCAGCGAACCTCACTCACAAATGCATGCAACTGTTTCAGAGGCCGAAACAAAACCCTAGAGAAGCATAATTTCAAAGAACAGCTTTAAATTGAGCAGACAGAAGCCAGACAACTTGACAAGAGGATTAAATTGAATCCTGGGATTATCAACTGCATAATAAGAGACGTGGGTGGTTGGTTTGTTTTGTTTTGCTTGCTTTTATTCCTTAGTACTGTAAATTCAGAGCCTTTGAAACAAAGTGAGAATCTTTCTTTTCCCTTAGAAGTCTCTCCTATCCTAACAGAATACTTTTCAGATGGAGGTCCTGACAGTAGATTAATATATGCTTGCCATCTGAATTCATGATGCGTGCTGTCCTACATTCCTTATTCTCCAATAGAGCTTGCTCTTCTTCATTTTCATTTATGTACACGAGCTGAAGATGAAGGAAAAATTAGTGAAAGAAAATAAAATACACAATGGAAACATTAAACTATGCTCTGTACTTTCAGGTGATGAGACAAGAAAATGAAAAAGGGTGTTTGCATATTGAGAGTTAAAAGGATGAGGCTTGTACATTTAGTTCACGGCTGCTCAATAGGATCACTGGAGAAGCAGGAGAAAAATTGGAAAACAGCAGCAAGTTCTACTATTTGTTTTTTGTAAATTCTTCAGGATTGCTGAAGCTTTTTTGAAAGGTAAAGCCAGCAGGAAATGGTGCTGTGTCACCCCAAGACAGGGAAGAAGGAAGAGAGGATCCACACTGCATGCACTGATGTACAGCTGCATTAGAAAGTCCATCTGGCAGTGACCTGCTCAGAAGATCAACTACCACCTTGTGCTTCTCAGGAAAGGGTGACCCCTCTGTCCTCACTATTACAAGGTTAATCCAGTCACAAGATGGCTATTGGCAGCACTTGTTTTCCCTGCACAGATGTCACAGGAAAAGGCAGTTGACTCTTAACTGTATCAAATATTAGGAATCCCATAGTATTCCTGATCCTCTTCAGAAAGTGTCTTCTAGCCCAGGAATGAACGCTTCAGACTCACTCTGCTCACTTGTCAGACAGAAAATAAGAACTTTACAACCTATTCTACTCATTAGGATTCAGGGATGCTGCTTGCAAGTAAAGTACGGCACTGGTTTAATTTTATACTGGTGTTTCCCTGACTGTATGATGACATCATTCCATGTTTATTTATAAAAGCAGTATTGTTACATGACAGGAAAACAATATAAACATAGATATATAATAAAGATGCACCTTACATATAAATATTGTATATGCTCACCCAAGGCTTCTCACAAGCTTTGCAAATTCTAAAAGACACGTATCTGAAGGTAGACGAAGTTGTCCTTCAGCCAAAGCCAGCTGACAGTCTTCAAATGTGTAGTCTGTCACTGAAACTCCCAATGCCCTTGAACAAACCGAAGAAACACTGTAAACAAGACAATCTAAGAAAACTGAACAGAATAATCACTTTTTCACAGCAAGAAATCCTGTAACAATTATGCTCTCTATTCTGAAAAACTATAAAGAGCTCATAAAAGTAACTTCACATAGAGAAAATGAAATATGGTACTTGATCCATTGCAGAACAGATACTTTGACTGAGTCCATGAAAATAGGCAAGAACAAAAGGCAAAAATTAGGCAGTGCATACACTTTCATAGACATATCAATTTCACAGAAGTGAAAAACTAAGGTTTCAAAATTTTTACTCTAGAACACAAATTTATTAACAATGGTATCCAATATTTTTATTGTGATTGATTTATTAATGTGTTAGTGCAATCACCTGAGCAGAACAGCTATTACCTTTAGCTACTATTAATACTATAAAAAAGGCAACATTTCTCTACAAAGAACAGGTAGAACACACCATACAAAAGCAAGTGTAGTTAAGCTGAAAGCAAATAAGTTATTTTTAAATGCATGACATAAGAAAGGTAGAAAATAGATACTCCCAAGTCTTTATACACCGAAAAATTCAGTATTGGTTTTTGCTTTACTTCTGACTTGATGCTCTGTAGTAATTGTAGCACCAAAAGATAATTGATGGAAATCCTGATATTGTAGCTGCCCTGCATTTGCTGGGGCAAAGTTAAGAGAAAGACACTTTGGTGTAAAAGAGGCCTTTAAGAATTCAGTGTACAAACATAAGATGCAATTTAAAAAGCCAACACTGCTCCATAGAAGCTACTCATCTGCCTTGTTTTCTATTATATTTGATTTTACTTATAGTAGTAAGGAGCATCATCTCCTTTATGCAGACTTTTCTAGTCTGATGAAATCTTCACAAAATTTTTTTATTGACTTAGCTTTATTCTTTTCATCTACAGTTTGTCTACCTTACTGCTAACCACCTTTTTCACATGTGAAGTTAATATACACTAATAGCAAGATTGATGCAAAACCCTGAGGCCTGCCACACTAATTTTGGCTTTGGTGAAAACTCTGCATTCAGTTCTGTGGTTTATTAGAAATAGTTTGTTCTGTAATGGCAGTTACCTCTCATGCAACAAACAATTTCTGTCAAACAGTCTCTTCCTCAGAATCTCATTCCAAGGCCTTTGAACACCAAGGTAAATAACATAAGCCAGTTCTCTTCTGTCCACCAATTAATTATCAAACTTCAGGAATTCTGATATACAGGACATGCACTAAGGTACTCATCACGGTTTCTCTCTTTTCTTTAAGGCTGAGAAAGTTAAACAATCAGGAAGAACATCTCACTAATAAATATTCAAGCTCAAAAGTACCAAATATGGTAAAAAAATAGATATTATTTGTAAGCCATTTATGCACAAAACAAGGACATAAAAGGTAGTGATCTTGGCTGAATAGCCTCCCCCTTCCTAAGAAAAAAACAACGAAGAGAAAGGAACAAAAGGACAAAGCCAACTAAACCACATGATTCAGGTACATAGAAAAGTCATCTTAAAAGCAGAGTGTTGAAGATTAGATTGCCTCAAACTGGTGATCTAAGCAATTAAATCCAGTTCTTCCAAAGTTTTCTCCGCTTCCTCTGTTCTTGTTTCATCAATCCACTCCTCCTATGAAGTGTCCTAGCAGAATTCGTAAGCCAGTAAACCACCTTAATGGAATGGGCAAGATTCTTGTGATACCTTACCTCATCCCACAGACTTATGGTTAACATAGCAACAAATGTGTAAAATACAGATGAAGAACTTCTCCATGCTGTGGGGATTTAAATCCATTTCCAAGTTCAACTTGACTTAGAGATCAGGCATTGCAAGCATGTCAAGACTTCCGTTTTATAGTATTCACTATAGTGTTGTATTATACAAGATGAAATCACTGGTATTTTACAGTACAAAATCAATTTTCCTCAAAAGAAGAAAAGGGAGTGGACAAAACAAGCAGAGTCTATCCTGCCAGTTGAGGTAACTTCCTATTCCCCTCTTTTGTACCATCTGTGCACTCGATCATCCCTGCAGACTTCCATGTCAACTGTGTCCAGCAAGGACATGCTACAGGCAGTACTACCCAGAGCAGTTCCATAAAAGAATGGGGCAATAAACAAAGATCTTGCCCAGCCAAGCACATTACACCAAAATTCATCAGTTCTCCAGGCCACACTAGGTGTAGCACGTAACAGAAATACAGGAGCTTAGAGGCGATCAGCTGAAGCATAGGGGAACTACACGCAAAAAGGGAAGCTTGTTAAAAGTAAGTTAAAAAAAAAACTGAAAGAGTAAAGTGTTCCTCTGTTGGACACATTAGGGAATCAAGAGAAGTGGTAAGACACTTAACAAATAAGATTCTGAAAGGACAAAAAAACCATTAGTGTCATTGAAACTAATTAAAGGTGGCAATGAAAATAAAGAGACTTTAAAGAAACAAAAGAAACCCAAGCGTTCTCAAGGGAAACAGAGAAGATGGACAAGTTAAAACATAACCATAAGGTGACAAGCCAAAGCAAGAACCAACAGCCTGTTAAAACCAAAAGCAAGACGCGTTTCCAACACATCAAAAGAAAGATGACCAGGAAAGATCAGGGCACTCAGCCTGGGGGGAGGGTTGAAGCCTGACTGACTGCCAGCCCAGCACCAATGCCAGATTTAAATAACTGCTAAATAATAGTCCCTGATTATGTTGAAGGAGCCTAGCCAAAGAGGAATTTAAAAAACCCCAAAACAAACAATCAACAAAAAATCAAAACCAAACTTAAGATGCAAAACAAATGCCAAACAGAAGCAGGGGTCATTTCAGACTCAGCCAAACCACAAGGGGAAAGCAATACCTGCATCTTTTTATAGCATTGTGCACCCCTTACAAAAGGGGCGGTAGTTGGGCCGGACTTACATCGCTATCAGTACAGGAAAATCCCCACAACAATTAATACCTACATGTATGTTCAATGTCAACACAGATACAAAATGGGATTGCGAAAGACAAAAGCAGCTTCTCTTGTTCACCTGCTGCAATTTTCCAGCTGCTGGACAAAAAAAACCAAAACCAAACAAACAAAAAACCAAACCAAATGAACTTAAAACAGGGCACATATACTTCCAGACTTTCACAATAACAAAGATCAGAAGGGAGTAAGGAAAGAAATGCTTTTGCTCAAAGCAAAGTTCAATCATAGAATCAACAAAGGCCAGATAGCGTTCAAGGGGCTCTTGAGTTCAGAAGACCAATCACAAGCTGTATAGGGCTAGCAGCTTAAAAGACCTTGATTTCAGCTCAGAATGTTGAAGAAACTGAAGCTGGGGAACATATAAAGCTCATTATTTATGCTAAGACTTGTGAATTTTTAAGTTTCTTAGAATAAAGCCTGGCATATTAGAGTTCACTGTAAGGCCTCGGTACAACTCACAGTATTTTCTACAGAACCAGTTATCAAACTATTCTAACTTATCCTCCAGGGCAATTTTTTTCTACTTCAATTGGAAAAAAAAAAAAGAAAAAAGATAATTTCTATTTGAGATGCAAATCACAAGTACAACCCCATATTTTTAACAAACTAAAAATAAAACAACTTTTCCCCATCTTCATTTGAAAGCATTTTCCCCCCTCTTTTCTTCAAACTACCTCTGCTTTTGCAGTCAGTTAATGTGAGCCTAGTCTTTTAAAAAGTTCAGCAGATTTATATGGCTTGACATGAATGTCTGGCTTGACATACCTTGAGACATTTTCCTTCCCTGCCCTCCCTGACATGCTGGTTATTTACCTGTCATGATATCACACTACATAAAATTTCAAAGTCAGTGGGTCACTTGAAAATAATAAACCCAAATGAAACAAAAAACCCAAAAGCTTTCCTGCAAACCCAATCTGTTAAACACAACAGTTTTACTTGTTATATCCTGATGTCTTACACCAAACATCTCCCTATATCTAACATTTGTGCAGTCACAATATAAAATGAATTATTAACTTCCTCATTTTCTGCATACCAATCCACTATGCAGCAAAATGCCAAACATAAAACAGAATGTGACTGCTGGAATATTATGCAAAGTGAGAGAAAATAGTACAGGCAATACTGGGACATTCTGAACCTACATCTCAACAAACACATTTTCAAAATGTTTTACATTGTTAATAAGCAGAACTGTGAACTAATCAAGAGAATATTCCACAGGCTGCACAAAAAACCACCTTTATATCAACTATAATCTTTATAGGGTGCTGAAAACATTAGAATACTATCTAATTTGGCATTTTTCTTCATTATCTGATGTTCAGCAAAAAGACATACAAAACACAGTGGACAAGTAACTCCACTTATTAGCAGTCATCTGTACGGGAACTTCCTGAACCAGAGACCTTTTGTACCACTATGTTTTAGAATCACTAATTAACCACAGGGTTTTTACAGTAAATCTCAGCTCTGATGAAGTCATTTTTCTGTCTGGTAATGAATGCCACAATTTTGCATGTTTTAAAGACTTACTCCATTTACTTTCAGCTGAGGTGCTTTCCATCTCTTCTGCTAAGAAAAGCAAGATTTCCCTCCTTCACTGTGCTTTTCCAGAACACTCATGATTTTCCTGACCTTCAAAACAACCCTCCATTTTTTTTTTCTCATCCTTTCCCAAGCTGAAGAACTGTCAACTATTTAGTTTTGAAAGGCCAGAGTAGATAGTCCCTTTTCTCTCCTCAGACTACTACCTTGTGACATTGTCCAAGCAAAAGAAGGTCCAGTCATGAGTCTGAAGTTCACATCAAAAATCTATTATCTCATAATGGTTTAATTTTAAGACAGAAAAAGAAACTGCCAACAGCTGTATTTCTCCCTGGTGCTGTTTGAAAATGGGTCCTGCAATTGTTGGTCTTGTAGACTTGCCCATCACAAATCTTCAATGTGTAAAAAACAAAGGAGGTTCTCCTTGTGTTGTCAGCATTCAAAAGCCAGTTCAAACCAGACTGTTGCAAAGTATTACTTCACTTTTAAAAATTTATTTTTTCCTTGAGAAAATAAATGTGGCAAGAAGCTGCACAGTTAACCCTGTTCCGTGACTATGTTCTCCACCTGCTACACTCACAGTATTCACAGAAATGAACAGAGCACACAATGTATTTCTCATCTCCATTTTTGTACACGGCCTGAAAACTAAACAATGCACAGAATCTTTTAGGTGGGAAAAGACCTATGAGATCATCAAGTCCAGCCTTGGACTGATCACTATCTTTTCAACTAGACCATGGTGCCACCACAGCCAGTCGTTTCCTGAACATCTCCCTGGGCAGCCCATTCCAATATTTAACAACACTTTCCATGATGAAATTCTTCCTCATGTTCAACCTGAGCCTCCCCTGGAACAGCTTGAGGCCATTTCCTCTCATCCTATCACTGGCTGTGTCAGAGAAGAGGTCAACCCACAGCTTAGAACAACCTCCTTTCAGGTGGTTATAGAGAGCAGTAAGATTCCCCCTGAGCCTCCTTCTCTCCAGGCTAAACAACCCCAGCTCCCTCAGCCACTTCTCACATGGTTTCCTCTCTAGACTCTTCACCGTGGATGCTTCATATGGATGCCTGTTAACTCCAGCACTACAGTAATTCCACTTATACTGATGCTCATGCCTTTGATGGTATAAAAATGCCAAAAAACCAGTTTGGATTTCAAAGTTGAATGCTAAGCATCCAACCAGTACCTGTGCAGAATCACACACGGAACGTCAGACAGCACAGGCACAGAGCACAGCAGTTTTTCCAAAGTTAGATTCAGGAGGCCACTGAATACAAGGAATAGCCATGAGACAGACCAGTAGACTACTGTAAACTCACATCCTCAAGGCTACTCTTCAGCAACTAGCATCACTCTATCACGTATATTGGCAAAGACCACATTCTGATGCTGTCAGAGCCTGCAAGAAAAGAAACAAACCCTGATTTTGACTGTGTAGAAGATGACAAAAGAGAAGATGACACAGAAGACTACTGTAATATTTTTTGCCTTCACCAGCACGGTGGATAAAAGTATTCATTTCTCAAAAGCAAAATGTAATGCTCGTAAGTCAAGCTGATAAATCACTGCTTTAACTGCATGACAAGCTCCAACACAGGGAAACTGATCCTGGCAAGCACTTGACACAGAAAACATCAGGAAGACAGATGTTTCAAGTTCCATGTCTAACACACTGTACTTCAATAGGTTTCAGCATCTACTGCAAATATAAAAACATGTCTTTAAATGTTTCTGTGAGGAAGAAAACCAAAATTATTAGAAAAATACAAAATGTACTATGAAATCTTGGTATTTCTACAGGAGTCTGCCTTTCTGGGCTTGCCAAAAAGAAACTTCAGAACTCCTGGACAGTGCCACACATGATGTTATAATGCCGAGTTTAATACTTGAAAGATCTGGGAAAACAAAATGCTCAAAATTAGGACTATTGACAGAACTTCAGTTCTGAGGTGCTTACAGTTTTGAAACACAAAGGGGCAAAGGTGTCTGGTTTCCATCAAATTTCAGTCTCAACATCTGCCACATGCAAAAAAAATTAACAAATTTGCACTATTTTGTCTTCTATTTTTTCCCAAATTGTACCACCTAACAATATTCTTCCCTATTTTGAAGATGGTCTCTAAGAGAAACTAAAACTAAAGGAAAACAAACTGTGTTTGCATGTTAGTAAGTGACCTATGGGTTTGTGTATCATCATCTAATCATCTTATATCTTCAATTACAGGTGAGGTTACTTTAGATTTGCACAAAGAGCCTGCAGTGCAGATTTTCACCATCAGCTGCCTGCAATACCATTGGCTTATCTATGTACAAAATGAATTTTTGCAACTAACTAAAAGCTAAGTTACAGACATACTTCTTTCAAACATATTTGAGTCCTAATGAATAGAAGGGTAACAAACTAACCTTTTTTTTCCCCTCAAAGTGGGAGCAAAAGTTACCTACTTTTCCCTTCAAACTGAATTTCTATACCTTAAACAGTACTTTGATTACGACTATGAGATGTCTTTCAGAATAAAGTTGCTAATGAAAATTAGGCATTTAAGAACAGTAGCAAAAGGCTACAACCCCACAATGAAAAGAAGCAACTAATATATTTCTTTAGGGGAAAATACTCCAAACAAACCACAAAACAAATCACTCTTTAAATAGCTATCAGTAAATTAGGAATTGTGATGCAGCAAAACAACACAGAAAGGTAAAAACAGATAAAGAGTTGCAACTGATGTAGCTAAGAAGCACGAGACTTTTTAAAGCATAAAAAATATATAAAAAAATAACATAACTAACTACTAGCTAAGGATAGTACAATTGCCATTAGGCAAAAAAAAAAAAAAAAAACCTCTCATGTCCA